>PVIR01001698.1:0-116793 GCA_004026965.1 Petromus typicus | reverse complement strand
AATCCTCCTGCCTCTGCCTCCCAAGTGCTGGGATTACAGGCGTGAGCCACCACGCCCGGCACTGTGGTATGTGGTACTGGTTGCTGCTGGGTGTGGGTCTCCACACCCAGTATTGTTATGTGGTTACCGGGGAATCGAACCCGGGCCCTTGCACTTGCAAGACAGGCGCCAGAACCACTGAGCTAACTCCCCGGCCCTATCCTACTTATGTTTATCACTCTTTTGAAAAAAGAAAAAAAGATGTGTTATATATACTTCAATGATATAGTATATTGTTTACAATTTTCTTCCATGCTGGGGCCTTTATGATGGTATCATGTAACATGCAATCAGATTTGGCTTACTTTTAAAAAGTTACTATAATTTCCCTAACACTCATCCATGTGGATGCTTATAAGTGGTAGTTTATTCAGCTTTACTGCTGTATAATATTCTATTATGTAAATATGCCAACATTTAGTCATCCTCTCGTCATGTGAAACAGTAGCTTTCCTTTAGGAGCATTTATATAACCATCCCTGCAAATGTTTCTTGGTACATGTGCCAAATATCCTTTTTGGTGCATAGCTAGTTACGGAACTTCTAGGTTATAGAGTATGTGAATGATTAACATTGTGTAAGTTAGGGCCAAATTGTTTTCCAAAGCAGTTATAGCATTTTACTCTCCTACTGAATTTAGTTGCTTTACACATTCTTGCCAATACTTGGTATTTTCAGACTTCCTAATTTTTATAATCTAGTAGGTGTGAAAAGGAATTTCAATATGGTTTTAAATTACATTTTCCTGAAAACTAATTAGTTTTGCTTGTCTTTTTATGTCTAGATGCCGATGCTTTCCTCTCCTGTGAGATGCTAGTTCATCTGTTCATTTCTCTAAGGTTGATTTTTTTGGTTATTGATTTTAAAGAATTCTTGATATCTTTTGCCTCATATTTTGTTAGTTATACAAGTTTAAAAACTATTTGTGCTTTTTTTTTTTTTTTAATCACTGGGCCATGACTCCTTCACCCCTACCTTCTCTGCTCCAAGTTACAGAAGAAATGAGAAAGTAGCACTGATTTTATAACTAGTTAAAAAACTTCAACATCCTCAATAATCAGATATTTTTTACACAGACTGTCAGATAAAATTGTCAGGAATAGTGAACGAAGTACAAATGGAATATAAACTAAATCTTGAAAAGGTTGTGATACATTGAGTATACACATTTGACAAAGCACATAGAAGTTATTACATATAACTTTTACTTGAACACACATAAATCCTATCTGAATAAAGCTGAAATATAAAAAATATATTTGAAATATAAAAAAGGTAGGAATAACTATAATTATAATACAAGAAGGCAGTATAGCATGTCACTCGAGGTTTGGGACTGGAGCTAGACTCCCAGTTAGGTCAGCTATTTAGTAGCTATGTGATCATATTAAACAAGTTATTTAACATCTGTGAGGTGGAGTCTTCTCATTGGTAAAATGGAGATAAGAGCAGCACCTGTATCATTAGGGTCGTTACACAATAAAACCAAATTACTTTGAAAGTGCTCAGCACAATGCTTGAAGAATGAGCATCAGATATTTACTAAGATATAAAAAAGACAAATTTATCAGTTATTCCCTCTATGGTTTGATGTAGGTCTGAAAAGTGGGCTGCAACTTTAAAATCTCAAAGCCAAAATAAGTCATTCTCTTTTTTTGAGGCAGGGTCTTGCCTTGTAGTTCATGCTGGTCCTGAACTCAGCCTCGAATTCAGAAATCCTCCTGCCTCTGCATCTGGAGTGCTAGGATTATAGGTGTGAGCCACCATGCCCGACATTGTGTTATGTGGTACTGACTGTTGGTGGGAATGAGTCACCACGCCCAGTAGCCCAATCTTTCCCTTTTATAAAATGATTTCTCTCAGGTATTTTGTCACAGTGATGGAGAGTTAGCTCATACAGGTTGTGGTTGCATGAAAAAACGATAAAAATCCTGTTTAAAATCCACTGAATTTATAGATTTGGGAAGAACTAAGCATCATCAATTAACACGGATCCACTAATATGGAGTACGCATGTATTCGGACATGGTTTTATCTTTCAGTAATGCTCTATCATTCACTCTATACCTCTTCCCTCACCCACCTCACCAGTGCTTTGGTTTGTAATCTTATTTGTTGACTGTCACTCCTGACACATTTGAACATGTTCTACCCTCCCCCATGCCTCTCCCCACCACCACTAAAATGCTTCACGTTGGTCTTCCATATATTCCTCTAGTGTCATTCTTTCTTTTCTATTGGTTTGGGAACTACAGCTCTTAGAATTATGAAGCCCTTAGTGGTCACTTACTAAAATCATTATTTCTCTGCACATGACACAATATGTACCACTCTCATCTTTACTGTAAGTGAAGGGGAAAGGAGGAAAACTAGACAAAACAGTGAGGAAAGGATAAAAGAGGAGGAGAGACCATGGTGACATACTTTGAAGTGGAAGCAGAATTAGAATCCTTGAAAGATAAAGGAGTGTTTTCCTCTTTCATGAAAATTTGGTCTTTAATGCATACTAAAGTGCAACTAGATATAGGTTTTAGGTCTTCTTATTTTCATCATTTCCTTTATTTTTCTCATTATCCAAGAAACTCCAGGGCTCTCTCTATTATAATCATTACTCTTAAAATAGGTTACTATCTTACATTTTTGCTGATCTCAGATGAGCTATTTTAGTTAAAATAATATAAAAATTTATGGGACTCTGGATGTAAATGCTCCCCCCCCCCCCCGTGAAATGAAAGAAATCACTAGAAAAATTCTAAGGTCTTTAACTACAGATTTATCAGAAGACAATGCATTTTATTTATATCTTAAACTTATGGGAGAACAAATGAAACAGCAATAATTGCTTTTGATTTAGCACATAAAATAACTGAAGGACATCTGACTCAGAATTTCTAACCATAATAAAGAAGCATAAACTATGTAGAAAAAGTTGATTTCTAACTGATACTTCTGTCATTTTTACATGGCAAGGAAAAGACCAGACATCTTTGCAGAGTATCTTTATATAAAACTTTCAGTCCACTTTTCCCATATAATTTAACACTTCAATATTTTCACATTAAGACTTGTACACTTCCAGGGTCCTTGTATAGATCCAGAGGTACACAGATACTTTAAAAAACTTTTCTGTTATCCATTAATGATCTATTAAATACCATAAAAGCATTATCATTTCTACTTGCAAGCACACCTCATACATACAAAGTGAAAGTTCCGATTTCAGAAAA
The DNA here is from genome assembly GCA_004026965.1 of Petromus typicus. NCBI lineage: Eukaryota > Metazoa > Chordata > Mammalia > Rodentia > Petromuridae > Petromus > Petromus typicus. The sequence goes on along the minus strand of PVIR01001698.1, from coordinate 113,527 downwards.
ATCCCCTAAGGATGATGAAAATTAATAATATGAAAATACAATGAAATAAATATCAGATGAACAACTTATAATTTGTTCTACAATAGTGAGATTGGTCAGTGTCCTCAGAGAAACAGTACCTAGCAAAGAAGTAATTATAGCAATAATTAAACTCATGAGATAAATAGTACTAGGTTTGTTCTTTGAGTTCTTATATGTACACTTTCCTTACATTAACATTTCAGAATGCCTAGTGCTTGGTCCTGTGGGTCTTCCCAAGGTGAAACAACATAGTCAATTTTTTCTATGTTAAGAATTTTGGCAAAAGTGCATTCCAAATTCGGTAAGCATTAAAGATCAGTGATTAAAGTTTTAATGATGAAAAATATCACATTAGGCGAGTCTTCAGTATACAATTCATCATCTATATTCATTTCTATTTATGGTAATTTATATATTTTTAGTTTTTTTGAGAGAGTCTCACTATGTAGTTCAGGCTGGCCCTGAACTTACTATGTAGCTCAAGCCAGCCTCAAACTCACAGCAATCCTTCTGCCTCTGCCTTCTGAGTGTTGGGATTTATAGGCATGAGTGACTCCGCCTTGCTATATATGGTATTTTGAATGCCAAACAATGCTGTCTATTAATATTGCTAATATTCACACAGCATGTGCTCAGTGTACAAGAATTGATCAAAATATATGGTTATTTTTAAGAAAATGTATTACTATATAAGGCACATTTGCCATTAGTCTCTCAAATCACTTCTTTTTTCAAACACATTGTTCCCACTACATTCTGAAGCAATTCTAGAAGTTCTCTTAAGTGACTGTCTTCATAGGTATATTAAAAATGCAATGAATGCTGTGGAGTCAGTGACATTTAGGGGAAAGGCAGTCTAGTAAAAACATTATGCCATGTCCTCATTCACTTTATTCCCCGGACCTGGGAACTGAGGGAACTGTTGGTTCTTCCCGAAGTGTAAATAGGTGGAAGAGGAAACATTCTAAATCAGTTCAGGTCACTGAGGCAGCCATGACAGCACAACCCAGGACACTTCGGAGCAACGACTTCCAGAACTGCTTCATTGAGTGCCCAGGACAACGAGATGAGTGTATTTAAAGATAGTCCGAGGGGATAAAAAACAAAGTGTTTTTCACTGTAAACATTTTTAAAAATTTAAGCGCTCAGTGAGGTTTCCAGTCACATCTTGTATTCATTTACTCAGATACAGTTTTATTAAATACAAAATGCAGCTTTTCACAGGAAAGCATATAAGCAGCTTAGTGGATATCCTCAGCTAAGGTTCTACCCTGTCTCCAGGGTAGAACTGCTTGTTATAGAGAAAGCTCACGATCTTAGAAAGTTTATCTTTCTATATTGAATGAAATCAGTGTTCTTGTAATATTTATCTATTGGTTCTAACTTTGCACTTTACAATAAGAAAAGTCAGTACCCTTTCTCTATAGGACTATGAAATTACACCAAGACAGCTGTTTTGTTAGTCTCCCCGACTCTTTGTAACACAATCCCTATTCCTCTGCACATCTGTTTTCCTTTGGGTTAGCAGAAGAGACTGCTATGTGCGGTGAAGCCCCTCCCCCAGGCCTTGTTGGACTACTGACCTCCACTACCTCAGAATGTGACCTTATTTGGACAAAAATGTTTGTATAGATATAATTGAGTTAAAACAAGGCTGAGTGGGCCGTAATTCTGTATAAATGTACACATAAAGATGTGGACAAAGGGAGGACACTGAAGATGCTGGGAGAAATCAGTGATGTATTTATAAGCCAAAGGCGGCCGGGAAACCACCAGAAGCTTGGAGGCTGCACTGACAGGTTCTCCCTCACAGCTCTCAGAATGTGCCGAAGGTTGTTCTCTCCTTGATCTCAGTCTTCTGGACTCGACTGTGAGACAACACATTTTTATTCTTTTAGTGGCTTTAGTACTTTGCTCCATCAGCCTCAGCAAAAGTTAACTCATTTCCCAAAAATGTGACATGATGAAAGTGCAATGAAATTTTCCAATACAGAATGCTTCATTTTATTTGGGTGTGAGATAATTCTTTCCTAAAATAAAAACATATCATTACTTGAAAATACCAATGGTTCCAGTAGTACATATCTGAGTACTTTCTGAAATTATGTTCCAAATTAGTCACCCAGGATAAACCTAATTTATTCAGAATTTTTCCTATGTCTCTCACTTTTATGATTTCCTTTGTAGTTTTGCTTTTGCAGAATCGACAACATGGTTACCAACAAGGCAAGCAACACCTTGGTAACCATGTGATTTATATTCTAATATATATTTATTTTCACGCTAGGGCTTGAAGCCAGGGCCTTGATCATGCTAGGCATGTGCTCTACCAACTAAGTAGTGACCTACCCCCCAGGCCTAATTCTAGTATCTAACATCTTCTAGGTTCAGGAAAACTTGTAGCTGCTATGATAGGTGTATGTGGGGGAGGGTGCAGAGCTCTAGTAAACAGAGGTCAGAGATGTTGCTAAACATCAAACAATACAAAGGGTACCTCCCCATTAGAAGGGGTTACCCAGCCCAAAATATCAACAGTGTTGGGGATTAAAGCACAAATGAAATGTAAGAAAAACTTTGAAAGTCATTATAAATGGCTATGTAAATTATAAATGGCTATGTATGTAATATTTTAATATTAGTTGGTATGCTTATTACTTAATCACTAACCATTGTTCAACAGTCCATCCCAACTACTGTTTTCTCTGTTTACAATACAGAAGTGACTATGCCATCTTCCCTAATTTTGTTATTATGGCACTTGTAAATATAGCAATATTGCTGAAACTGTAAATATACTTCAGTAACAGGGATAATTATGCATAAATCCTTGGCCAGTTAGATATGTGAACAAAAAGATTTATAGCAGAAGAATTTTTAACTTATGAAAGGTAGTTTAAGGTAAACACATAATTAATGACACAGATATAAGCTCATATTCTGCAAAAAAATCAGCAACTTTCTTTTTCCATGTGATAATCTAAAGAATATTAAAGATATTCAATTACTCATTTATGACTCTATTGTAATATACCATTTATTTGAACAGTTTAGTCTATACTGAATGTAAAATATAAAAAATCTCCATTCTAAAAGGGCTCAAAATATACTGGAAAAAGAAACACTATTATTATAATAGCTGTAAAAAAAAGTGGACAAAAGCAAATTGTTTCTAAAATAAAGGCTCATCTTACTGGATGTTCTGTCCTATGCAGTGAAAATAAGACCAGATAATTTAGGATTTGTTTTCTCGTTATAATGATGGAGGAGAGAAAACACAACTTCCTGTCAGGCATTCTCAACATTAGTCTTTATGATGTTTTAATTTTCTTGAAGTCATAACTACTCCTGTTTACCTTATTTCAAGGTAGAGGCAGCACCACTTGAACTGAACCCCTGGCCCCTTATTGCTCACTGTCTAACAGCAATTCAAGTAAGTTTTTAGGTATGATGTGTGAACTTTTAAGCTATTCTTAAGGATCAGTAAAAAATGGTAAAGATATGATTCACTTTAACCTAATGAAAAGCTATAACTGAGATTTTATAATGCAATTAAAATATTTAAAGCACATATAAAGGAAGAACTATCATTTATAAATTTGTAAGGATTTAAAAACTGGGGGGGGGTAGGAGTATAACTTGATAGTGGAATACGTACTTAGCATACTTGGGCTCTGGATTCAATCCTAGGACTCCTCCATCAAATAAAATAACACACAAATTTAAAATTTTAATAATAAAAACAAGTAATATTTTCCATTAACTCTATCATAATTCTAATAAACACATACAGAAAACAAGTATTACATTCTCTAGCTCTAGCATACCAAACATAAATATAAGACTGGCATTCATGTTTAGGTGCACTATTTCACGGTCTTTATTTGTTAAGTACACAATTGTACTTCCCTATCAACCCTCCAAATCTCAGTTAGGATGGCAAGGTTTGAAAGCCTGCGTTTTTAGCAACAGCCCAACTGCAGTCTTCCCTGTGCTCTGCAGTACATGTCTTAAAAAGGGCTCCTTTGGGCCAGGGAGTTAGCTCAGTGGTTCCGGCGCCTGTCTTGCAAGCACAAGGACCTGGGTTCGATTCCCCGGTAACCACATAACAATACTGGGTGTGGAGACTCACGCCCAGCAGCAACCAGTACCACATACCACACTGCTGGGCGTAGTGGCTCACGCCTGTAATCCCAGCGCTTGGGAGGCAGAGGCAGGAGGATTGCTGTGATGTGAGTTTGAGGCTGAGCTCAGGGCCAGCCTGAACCACAAAGCGAGACCCTGTCTCAAAAAAAAAAAAATCAGCAAAAAGGGCTCCTTTGTGTAAAAAGCTTTTTAGTTACTGCTGAGATCCTTTCAGGCTCTTTCCAAATAACTCATTCACTAAAGCTCTGCTGAGAAAAGTAAATTCTTTAGAAGGCTTTGGAGGAGAGGAAAAAGTAAGTCCATGATTTTCTATTTATTATCAATATTCCTGTAATTTATAGTTCACATGCATTATTCTCATTGTTGTACTGCAGAGAACAAATTTTTAGTGAGGTTTTTCTGTGTGCCCCGAGCCTAGAGAAGGAACTGCTCTCATGAGATTACTTTCTAGTTGGACAACAGCGAGAACACAGGTAAAATGAGTGAAGTTTACAGCGCGCTTCCAAGTGCCAGATGTCACAGAGGACACCGGAGGGGATGGAAATGGTAGGAGAGTGCTGGGGCCAGCGCAGGCCTCCCAGACCAAGCCCTACCTGCCAAGCCCTTCCTTGGCTGTGTAAGCCAAGGAACCCGGGGGACAGGCACTGAAGAGGGACTGGCAATATGCCCAGGGTGTCAGGCAAGTCGCAAGCTGGACGAGATCAGAGAACTACTGTGGCTGGAGTGAAGACAGCAGGGCAGGGGCAGGTGCTGAGGACGTTTGAGAGTTGGAGTCCAGGTCACACACATCTGCAGTCTAAAGGAAGAAGGACTTTGCTTTACTGAGGGAGGGAGGGAGGAAGTCACCCGAGGATTCAGAACAGAAGTGAAACGTGACTTGACTTGGACTGCAGCAGGATCACGTCGGCTGCTCTTTTAAGAATAAACTTTAAGGGACAAAGATAGAAGTAGGATGCTGTGCTATTAACAGCACGTTTGAGGCATGATATTGGCTTGGATAGTAGTTGTGAAACTGGATTTATTTTAAAAGTACAGCCCACATATTTTGTCATAGTATTCAATGCTGGCCGTTAGAAGAATCAAGGATGGTATGATTCCAAGATTTTGGCCTGAACTGCTGGAAGGCCAGTCATTGTTAGAGCTGGGGAAGGCTCCTGAAGGTGTCAAATAGAGAAGAAAATTCAGGAGCTCCAGTTTTGGATATTTAAATTTCTTTTTTTTTTTCATTGTGTCAGAGATTGAACTCAAGACCTTACTTTTTTGAGGCAAGTGTGGTGCCACTGAGCTAAATTCCTGACCTGGAATATTTTGCTTTTAAGATGACTTTTGGAAGTTTCTAAATGGAAGGAAGAAGGCAGCTGAAATTATGACTACAGGGTTCAGCAAAGAGTTCTAGGGGAAGATATAAATTAATGGGAGGCCAAGAAGTAACCAGAGAATAGGAGGAATGTATATGGAGACTAAAAAGGGAGTGACATGTGAGTTGTGAAAAAAAATAAATAGCAAAGCTCCTTAGAAGCCAAGTGAAGAAAGCAGTTCAAGGACAGGATAGATGACTCCATCAAAAGCTGCCTATCAATGAGATGAGAACCAAACAATTTAGCCAAGTGGAGATTACTATTGATCCAAGGAAGGTAACTTCAGGGGAATGGAAAGTGACAAGATCCAAAGCAATACAGTATGGATGGGCTCGAGAGTGTTTAAATGGACAGAAAACAGAGACAATGCACGCAGACAATTCTTTTGAGGAATTTTTGCATGAGAGAGAAATAAAGTGGTAAGATGAGAAGTGTTGTAAGTAAAAAGGGTTTATTTGGTTGTGTTTTTGAAAAAATTTATGAGATAAGGCCGGGGATTTAGCTCAGTGGTTCCGGCGCCTGTCTTGTAAGCGCAAGGACCCAGGTTTGATCGCCGGTAACCACATACCATACTGGGAGTGGAGACTCACCCCAGCAGCAACCAGTACCACATACCACAGTGCCTGTAATCCCAGCACTCGGGAGGCAGAAGCGGGAGGATTGCTGTGATGTGAGTCTGAGGCTGAGCTCAGGGCCAGCCTGAACTACAAAGCGAGACCCTGTCTCAAAAAAAAAAAAAAAAAAAAAAAAATTTATGAGATATAACTGGCATGCTGACAAGAATCTAGAGAGAAGGGAAACAGATGGTCTTGAAAGGTGGTAGAAGCTTCTGGAATACAAATTTAGTATAATTTAGCTACCAAAGATATTCATTAAATATTAATGAAGAGAGACTGAAGTTTTTACTAATATTAAGATGAAACAAAAACAGAAGTATGCTGTTGATGTCAAAGGGAAATAAATACAGACGTATGGAGTTAAAAAAATTTTTTTCCAAATTGATCCAATAGTAAAAAAGATTTCACTGCAACATCCTAGCACTTTGGAGAATAAGAAAGAAATACAATGCTTAGCAAACCTCTGAAGTGATTAATTTTATTTTTAGAAGTGGTCAAGAAAGTAAGTAAAACATGAGCTGTTATAAAAATTATAAATTATACAATCAAAATTAAAATATTGAAAAAAGTGATATTAGAAAGATGAGCTCAAATATCAGGTTTCTTTCATTATCATGTAAGGAGCTCAGACTAAACAAGTAAATTATCAAGTAATTAAGACATAAGTGAGAAAACAGACTGTACAATAAGATATAATTAGTAAGAAAATATTATGACAGATACTTAACCTTGCTAGTAACAAAGTGCAAAAGAAAAAAATGAGATCTGTTTTTAGGAAAGTGCTGTAGCTACATCATGATAAACAAAATTCTCATATATTGTAAGTGATATTAAAATCCTTTTGGAAAACAACCTAGTGATTCACACCAAAGGTCATAAAAATATTAATAGTGTTTGATCCAGAAATGCTCTTGTTGTCCATTTATCCTATGGAAATACTTGCAAAGAATTATATGTAAATTGTGTACATCATGACATAATGATATTGTAACATTATTTATGATATTAAATATTAGAAATGATTAAATCCAAAATCATAGAAGCGACAATTATGAATATTGGTCTGATCAAGTAAAAGACAGATAAGATCACGAAAAGATTTCACTGCAACATCCCAGGACTTTGGAGATCAGGGAAGAGGATTACTAAGAGTTTGAGGCTAGCTTGAACTATATGGCGAGACCAAGTTTTAAAAACTTAATAGCAAGAGATGCTTGCAATATATGAACAATAGGGCCGGGGATTTAGCTCAGTGGTTCCAACGCCTGTCTTGCAAGCGCAAGGACCCAGGTTCGATCCCCGGTAACCACATAACAATACTGGGTGTGGAGACTCACACCCAGCAGCAACTAGTACCACATACCACAGTGCTGGGCGTGGTGGCTCACACCTGTAATCCCAGCACTTGGGAGGCAGAGGCGGGAGGATTGCTGTGATGTGCGTTTGAGGCTGAGCTCAGGGCCAGCCTGAACCACAAAGCAAGACCCTGTCTCAAAAAACCTAAAAAAAAAAAAAAAAAAAAATATATATATATATATATATATATATGAACAATATAAAACTTTCACTGTAATTATAAATTTGTCACCTAAACAGAGACTCAAAGAAAAAAATGAATATTGAAAATAGTTTAAATATGCAATACGCTGGAATATTTAGAGAGCCTAACAATTATTGTCACTTATTAAATACTGAAGTGTGTGCCAAATGCTGGACTATATACTTTATGTTTAGGAATGCATTTAATCTTGGACTGGGGATTTAACTAGTAGGACTGCACCTGCCTTGCAAGTGCAAGGTCCTGAGTTCAATCCTCAATACTGAAAAAGAAAAAAAAAGCCCCCCAAGGGTCGGGGATTTAGCTCAGTGGTTCTGGCGCCTGTCTTGCAAGTGCAAGGACCCAGGTTCAATCCCCGGGAACCACATATAGTACTGGACGTGGAGACTCAGGCCCAGCAGCAATCAGCACCACATAGCACAGTGCCGGGCGTGGTGGCTCACGCCTGTAATCCCAGCATCGGGAGGCAGAGGCAGGAGGATTGCTGTGATGTGAGTCTGAGGCTGAGCTCAGGGCCAGCCTGAACTACAAAGCGAGACCCTGTCTCAAAAAATCTAAAAACAAAACAAAAAAAAAACCCCAAAAGAAGACGAGTGCATTTAATCTTACGTGGTTGGTTATGGTAAATAAACAGCAGAGATGAAAATTGAATTCAGGTTGTGGTAAATAAATAACAGAAAAAATATCTAAATTCAGGTACCGATCTATGGCTGTACCATCCTCAATGTGCCTGATCTCACCTGATTCAGGTAATGCCTTTAGTCCTGATTTAATTACAATGCTCTATCATATGAATAATGAAAAATGAGGGGGAAAATAGGACTTCCCTCAATTTGTGAGTCATTTGTAAAGGGGAGTTATGAGTATCACATATGGATGCAACCTCATTTAATAATCTCAGATTAGCATCCTCCCAAAATTGCTAACATGTCAACCTTGCCTATGAAAGTAAAGTAAGTTGATTTTATTACAATAGTTTTAAGATGAGGAAACTGAAGCTTGGATGGATTCATTAAGTTGTCCAAGGCCACATAGCAACTCACTGACATCCGAGTGTGACTTCAAAGCCAGGGCTCATGCTCGCATCGGTTCCCTGCAAGATCTGGAGAAAGGCACTCCCACGTCCCGCCAGCACTGGATATAGGGTGCTGCATGTCTCCGTCTTATCAACAGAAGTTCATGGGAGAGAACGGTCTGGTCTTGCTCAGGACAAGCTGGGTGTTTCAGTGGGTTAAAATGTATGTAAGTAGATTCTGTTTCCTGGTGTGTAGGTCTGTGTGGATTCTGGGTTTGCTTTTCATGATGAGAGACGGAGCAACTAATGAGCAAAGGGGAAACAATGGATGTTCGCATCCCTGATAAGCCTGTTTCCTGATGTGTTAAGGAGCCCATGGCTCCTGAAGTACATTCTTGACACTTGATGCACACATTTTTTTTCCACAATCTGTTTTTTCTTGCTCCCTTTTCTTTGCTCAGACCTTCAATTTTATAGACTTTTCTACCACTGTAGGTTGGTCCACTTAGGGTACCTCCTAAGTAGTCTGTTTCCAGAATCTCTCCATTGCCAACTATTGTACAAAACAGCCGATTACCTTCCAAAGCAAAGCTGTAGCTACTTTCCTTGAAAACAGGCCCCAGCCTTCTCCAGCTGTCTCTTTCTCTCTGAGTCCTGGTGTCCACCATATCTAATCTGGGCCTTCCCTCCTCTGGGCTATGGCTCCTATCGACTCTTGTATCAGAAGAAATCCTTCCCTTTCTCCTCTTTGGCTGTCTAGATCAGCTTCATTCTTTAAAGCCTCCTTCAAATATAATCTCTGTTGTCTTCTCTGATGATTCTCCAACCAGATATAATCCCTTCTTTGTCGAACACTGGATGTTACACAGTGGGTGTGACTCCTACAAGACCTGACACCCTGACTTGTACGGCAGGTACCTGTGTGCCTGAACTGCCAATCCCATTAAGATGAACCACCTTTGCAGTAAAGGCTGCACTAAAAAAGATATTCACGTTTCTAGGCACTAAAAAAAATATTCACATATCTAGGCACTAAAAAAGATATTCACATTTCTAGAACGGGAATCTGATTTAAGTAATGCAAACAAAGTCAAAGTCCTTCACAGTTTTCTATCAGTATAACTGGTGAAAGCAACCTAGACAATTTTTTAAAAATTCCCCCTACACAGTGGGGTAATTAATATTGTAGGTGAAGACACAAACTGAGAGCCATCTACTAAATCAAGAAAGATGTCTCCAGATTATCTGCATGAAAGACTTAAAGAGGGGCCGGGAAAAAGACTCAAACAAATTGAAGGCATCTGTTGGCATAATTTTATTTCTTCATTTTCTGAAGTTTAAAGCTAGACAAGTTTGCTTAAATAACAAATTTTGAATGAAATATTGTGAGCCAAGCTAAACAAGGCTACTAAGCAATCCATTCCCTAAAAGAAACAACTCCTAAAATTTCCAAAATCTCCCAAAATTTAGTTGCCTCTTGTGAAATCAGTTTTAAAATTTGGTAGTTAATTTCCTCCTACATTGTAAAGCTAGACAGAGAAGGCTGCCATCTGACACCAATATTTCATAATGGTACTGAGGTAACTACTCCTACGGAAATCATGATTAACAACGAATCTACTGGGCCCTGGCTATAAGGACGTCATTGTTGTTTACTTGGTGACCTCTCTCTTTTTAAGGAGAGGTTGAGGGGTAAAGATAGAGGGAACGAGAGAAAGTTGAGTTCAAACTGTATTTTAAAAATACCAAATCAGAGCAAATATCACGACTCGACTTATTTTTTTCTTATAGATCTTGTAATCGCCTGTGGTGAAGAGTACAGTAAAATGAACTGATAATTAAACCAAAAGCAACAGGCACCTGCAGCCTCTCAATCACCGAACAAATATTTCCGCCAAGTTGGGGCCAAATTCGGGGACTTGAGCGAGCAGGCGGGTGTCACCTTTCAATAACAGACTCCTTCCTCGGAAAGCCATAAATCTTGGGGTAACTGTGACCCTTCCCAGGGATCTGAGCTGGGAGCGGTCTCAGCTTTTTAGACTAATCTCTCCTCCTACCACACGTGACCGAACGGCACGGCCGCCGCCGGAGCCTCCACACCGCAGCAGCCCGAGATACAAAGGCTCGGCACCACCGCCGCCACCGCCGCCGCCGCCGCCGCCGCCGCCGCCGCGCGCCCCTGGGACCGCGGAGCCTCCCGCGCGCGGCGTCTGCGGAGCCTGCGCAGGGCGCCGCCGCGAGGCGCGCCGCTCCCGGGCCGCAGGGCGGTGCCGCGCAGCGCGGGGAACGGGAGCAGGGAGCGCGCGCCGCCCGCCCTGCGCGCCTGCCCACCAGCGCAGCCGGAGCAGGGGCGCCCAGCCGCACGCAGCCGCTCCAGGCCGCCGCCGCCGGTTCCTCGCCGCCGCCGGTTCCTCGCCGCCGCAGGGAGCACCGCAGCGCCGTGGAGCAGGGTGAGGAGGCCGAGGGGCCCCAGCGCCACGGTGGGCCGAGGCCGGGCCCCCCCCACGCCGCCTGGGCCCGATCCCGGGCCTTCCTTCTCCGCCCGGTCCCCTCCCCCGCACCTCCCCAAGCCTCGCGCGGGCCGCGGGCGTCGGGCGCCGCACTCACACGACAGCTCGGGAGATGATCCAGGACACCATCTTCCCGCGGGCCGGGGTCTCGAGTGCGGGCCGGGTGGGCGCCGAGAGCGCCGAGCAGGCCGCCAACGGCAGGCCGCGCGCTCGCCAGCTGCTCGCGCTCCCTGGGCCGCGCCGCGCCCTCGGAGCCGGGCCCGGTGTGTGCGTGCCGCGGCCTGAGCTGCGCGGCGGTCGGTCCCCCGCGCGTCCCCGCCCGCCCGCCGGCCGGGCCGCCTCGAGCCGGCCGGCCCCGCCCCTGCGCTCCGCTGATAGGCGGCGGCGGCGGCGGCGCGTTGGCCGGGCCGGGGGCCGGACCCGCGGGACCCCGGCCGGTGCGGGTCGGCCTCGCGGACGCCGCCTCGCCGAGGTCCTCTGACCTCCCTCCGGCGTCTCCCAGGTCCTGGGGGCGCCCATCTGGTGGCAAGAGGGACACGAGGCCGGGGGCGGGCACTTGGGGTCAGGGTCGTCAAAGCATGTGCGAAAAAGAACAAGAGCAAGAACTTTGTGTCTGACCCTCGAGATCCGGGCCTGGGCGGTGGGGAACCAGGGTTTGGAGAAGTGCTTGGCCGCATCCGGTTCCCTCCGTGTTTACAGAGGCCCAGCACCGAGGGCATCCTCCGCATACCACTTAAGGGAAAGGGAAACGCGGGGCGGGCTTGTACAGGCCCCGTGGTGCAATGCAGGGAGGAACTGAGGAGAGCGTTGGGTTTCAGGTTTGCAGTAGTGGGTGTCATGATACCACTGCTCTTGGCCTTTTAGGGCACCTTTGTATCCGAGCATCTGCAAAGCCTGTTTTACAGACACAGATATCTGGTGTTTCCCTGAGCCTGCCAGAGAGTCAAAGTAAAAAGTTGAACCTAGGATTCCTGACCTGTCTTCTTGTTTACGAAGTGTCTCTCTCTCTCTGCCTGTCTCTCCCCCTCTCTGTCCCTGTCTTTCTCAGTGGGTTTACTGTTTACACTTTTCAGCTTCTGCAGAATATTAAAAAGTAGAATTTAAAAATCTCTAATTTTTTTGAAAATAAAATTTAGGGTTTTCTCTACTGAGACACTATTAAAAGGTATTCTGGTTCAGGTGGTGAGAATAAAAGATGAAATGTGGAGCTTTTAAAGTGCTAGAAAATATGGTTTATTTTGTGACATACTGTAATTTCTTATTTTTGTTTCTGAGTTTACCCATGATAAAAAGGCTAATAATATACCATAGCCTATTTCGCCTTTCAAAGGTGATGTGGGACGCTGGTAAATGTTTAGGAAGTGGTCCTACTTGGTTGGAATAAAATCGAGAGACAGATTAATCTGAGTTCTGAAAGTTCCCAACTTCAGAAAATTAAATGTTTTGGTTATTTAAGAAATGATCTCAGAAGCTATTTTCTGCTCTTGGCTTCAGGGGGTTTTTTTTGGCCTATTTATTCATGTCAAGGATGCGTATATACATATAATTTTTTTCTTTTTTTGCAGTAGTAGGGATTGATTCCAGCGCTTTCTCAAATTACATCTCTGTCCCTTCTTTGATTTTTGAGACAGGGCGTTGCTCATTTGTAATCTTTTTGCCCGGCCTCCTGGAGCACTGGGATTATAGTCATGCACTACCACGCCCAGCAAGAATATATATTTTTATTTCAGGAATCGCAGCTATAATTTGCATTTGTCCTGAACTTTGTAGTTTTGGCTGTTATGTGGCGTAATTTGGGGGTCAGGTGTGCCGTGTAAGCAGGTTTTCTGGAGAACTCTGATCCGGTAAAAAGCGTATTTTAGTGTCATTCAGACCCCTCTATAAATACGTCCTGAAATATCTGTACAGTGAATTTTTAATGACTGTATCATCCTTCACTCTTAATATAACTTTTCCCCATCTCTCCTGGAACCCAGCTGTATTTTCATGTTCGGTACATTGCCTAAATTTCATTTTTCAATTCATGCTTTATTCCTCAATTTCTACTTTGAAGGTCTTGTTTTCAACGTTCCATGAATGCTATGAAGATGTTGATTTTTTTCTTCAGGGACAACTCATATTTTCCCGGAGTCTCCATAATTTATTACTTAAATTTCTGTGCCAATACTCTGCTTATACTCATGTCTAATCTACTGAGTGTTGGAATATTCAAGGCTAGCTGTAACATGTTAGATATCGATGTTTTACTACTGTGTCGCCCAATAAAAATTACATTTATTGTCTTAAATATCATACATAAAAATTTCAGCCTTATAGCAATGGAATTCTCTTAGAAATGTATCCTTTTCTTACTTATTTTGGGGGTTACCATCTTAAAAATTATTTCACTGAGTTATAATAATTGATGACTCCACGGATGCTGAGATAGGTGACTGTTCTCTGAAATGTCCCTAGCCTGTTGTGCGTTAAATTTTATTCTGTGTGCTTATTGGAACTACCTGCCTCTTACAATTCATTAACATTACTCTTTGCTACATTCATCCTTTTTACCTGGAAAGGTCCTTTTCCCATGTCAGTGGGCCCTGGGCTGCCAGCCACCATATAGGCCACACAGATGTTACTACACCCTAATAATCCACAAAGGCAGGTGGTATTTATTTCTCTTTGATACAGTGGATACTCAGAGGTGACAGAACTGGAACTCTGCTCCATGTTTCATTACACTACTTCCATAGGTGGTTAAATTATGCCTGAGGGCACTGGGTCCTGAGGAGGATTGCTCTCCAGGGGGAAATTAGAATTCATTTTTCAGTTGTTGTAATGCTTGGGACTAACCACTAGCTCTTGCTGAATGAGTGCCAAGGATAGTTTACTTCCTGTAATGTGTGGAACAGTCCTAAACAAAGAATGTGCCCTTATCCTTCACAACTTAAGAATACCCTATAAGACATTCTTGTTAATGATGTGAACTGGGAACATCCATTTTCCTCATATCAAAGGGCATTGTTTTCACCGAGACCAAATTTGCCTGTGTTTGTTTCCCTTTACCACTGTTGGAAAAATTGTAGGGAGATTTTTTTCGTTCACAACTTGACCGAGCTTTATGTTCAGTTAATCATGTTTAGCTGCTAATTGTGTTCATTTTACTCCATCATTCACATACTGAGAAAACACTCTCATTAAAATTTATTTTCATTTCTCTTTTGCGTTTGTATTTTAGATGGATTTATTTGAAAACTGGTAGGAAGACTGTTACTCATTTCAAAGTGGCAAGCAGAAGCTGGAGTGTATTTTATGAAAGAGGCACATCGAAGATGGCACTCGTGGAGAGCTGTTGGTGTAAAGCAAAAGTAATTTGATCTGACGTGGAGCTGCTCAGCTTTGATGGCTGTTTCTAATTTCTGTTATTGAGCTGTGCCTCAAAGTTGAGATGTGCTAATTAAGGGCCATTAGATAAGTGCTTCAGTGTGTAAGGTAAAGCTTTAGGGAGAAAGGGAGAAAAGGAAATACAGTGCCTTCTGCCCAGAAGCTTTTAAGTATGATCTTAGCATTGTGTGGATTGTATCGTAGAAGATAGGAAAGTATTTTTCCTCAAGTACTGAACATAGTTATGTTGTCTACATTCCATCATTAGGATTCATGTGTTGATCTACGGAATGTCTTCTTGCTTGTGTTGGGTAAAAACACTTTTAATCAGAGTGGGAGGAGTTTAATCAGGAGTGGGAGGCAGAATTTTTAGAGGCGGGCACACTTTCTCAGGAGACTTCTTTGGAGTACTAGTAGTGTGATGTTTGGCATGTCACTGTATGTTTGGTAAATGGGTATGATGATGCTGTGTAAGGGGCTTTCAACCTTAAGGGTAGTTAAAAGAATTGCTTTCTCTTCTGCATATTCACTTCCTTGGCCTAGTACATTTACTGTTAAAGGAGTTCATTTATTAGCATATCAGCAGAATGGGAAAGTACCTAGAAGAGCACGGTATCCAGCACAGCAGTATTACAGGGTGTGGAGATAGTGTCTAGTCATGTAATTATTAATGAGGATTCGAATGAAACTGAATACTAGGTCACTGTCCCATTCCTAAGGAGGGAAATACTTACTGATTGGAAATACTTTTATTTCGAGAAGGCTGAAGTTACTGAGTCTACTTTTCATAGTAACTTAGAAAATACAGTAGTAGTAAAAACTTATTTTTTTCCTGTCTGCTGATAGATAAATACCTCTTCTTTCAGCCTGTTTTCTCATGGAAACAGTAACCACAGAGGTCAATTTTGACATTTGGCATTGAAATTGAATTACAAGAGATGATGTTGAAAATGAAATGATTACCATTAAATAACAAAATTATATTCTGAATGAAGTATTCACTATGTATACTGATGAAAAAGTAGTTACCAAGTGGCATGTGTTGGCACAGGCCTATAATCCCAGTTACTTGGGAGGCTGAGGCAGGAGGATTACGAGTTCAACACCAGATGAGACAGTTCATTGAGACCCTGTCTAAAAAACACATAAAAAGGGCTGGGGATATGAGGTCACAATAAGGAAAAATATACTTTTGTTTGTTTTTCCAATGCAGTGCTTTACTTTTGTAGTGGTTTTTCTGCTACCCAGAGGCAATCCTGGAGACCTGAGAAATTAAAGGATGAGAAGTTTAATTTGGCTCACAATTGTCCACTGTAGGCTGGCTCCCAGGACAGAAGTGCCTTGGTAGAAGGGCATGCCTATACAAAGCCTTGCCATTCTTGGTGGCCAGGAAGCAGGGCAGGGGAACACTGCTGGATAGAAGGGAGCCAGGGCATGTGTAATGCTCCATGACCCAACGAGACACAGCCAGAAGTGTGCTTTGCCGATGTCCTAGGTGTCTCTTAGTCTAGTCAAGTTGACATATTGCAACTAATGGTCACAATCACCGCAGTTACATCCTCAGCTTGTTTTATTATTTTCTGAGACAGAGTCTTGCCACGTTGCCCAGAGGAGCCTCAAACCTCTGATCCTCCTATCTTAGCCTGTGAACAGAATAAGAGGTTGGCATTGTCTGAGGTGCTCGTAATTTGAGGCAGTAGCATCATCTACAACAATTAAGAATTTAGACAGAAGAGCTTTTTATTCCTTTCAAGATTAAAAGTAATTTTGTGTTTGACAGTGTTCTGGGGAGAAGAATAAGTCAGATAGATAGCTGCAAGTTTGAGGTGAACATAGGCTACATAAGAATTGAAGGCTGGGGCTGGGGATTTGGCTCAGTGATTTCAGCACCTGTCTTGCAAGCTCAAGGACCTGACTTCGATCCCGGGTTAACCACATACAATACTGGGTGTGGAGACTCATGCCTAGCAGCAATCAGTACCACGTACCACAGTGCCAGGCATGGTGGCTCACGCCTGTAATCCCAGCACTCAGTAGGCAGAGGCAGGAGGATTGCTGTGATGTGAATTTGAGGCTGAGCTCAGCGCCAGCCTGCACTACAAAGCGAGACTCTGTCTCAGAAAAAAAAAAAAAAAAAAAAAAAAAAAGAATTGAAGGCTGGCCTGGATCACATAGCAAAGAGAAAAACAATGCAAAAACCAGAAAACTCCAGTTCACGAAGTATTTGACTATTCCTTTAAAATATAACAGGTGAAATTATGGATCTATATTTTATCTATTTTTGGAGGGGAGGGTACTGGGAATCAAGTTCAGGATTTTGAGCTTGTCAGGCCAGAAGTGCACTACTGAGCTACATCCTTGGCTCTCATAGGTCCCTATTTTAAACTGAAGGTAAAGTTAAAATTTGAGATCTATAGGGAGGTTATGGTGTAATTTGGAAAAAAACTGAAATAGTTGATAATTTCCTCAGATATAATAAGTATAACTTCAAAAATTTTATTGGTATTTCCTTGGTGCTGTTGAAGTGGCAATTCAGTGCACATTAAATAAAATCCAGAGGGAAATGGTGAGCAGTTAGTTTTCTGGTTCTGTTGTCTCCAGGTACTCACTTGCCTTCAGAGGCAACCTCTTACTTACTGGCTTAACTCCAAAAACAAACTGAATTATTTAAGATAGGAAGCAGGAAGTTTTTATCATTTAATAAGTTTTATTAGAATAAAGATTAAAAATAAAGTCACACCTAGGGAAACTAGGAAAAGAGCATATTAAAGCTAACATAAACAGAGGAAAAATAATATATATTCGAGTAATAATCAGTGAAATAGAAGTTGGGAAAGCAATAGAAAAAATTGGTAGCATTGAAACATCTTTAAAAAGATCAAGCAAGTCAGTAGTACTCTAACCAGACAAGAAAAAAGGGAGATCATCATGATAGGTCCTGTGCCCATTAAACGATAGTAAAGTAATATTATGATCAGTGACCTCTGTGCCTAGAAACTTGATAAATTAAATAAAATGGGCCAGTTCTTTGAAAGATAGTCTGCTAAATACAGAAGAAATAGATAATTTAACGTGTAGTAAAATGTTGTATCTAGAATTAGAAGTACAGAAACTGCTAGACTCTGATTGGTTCATTGAATTCTACCAAATGCTAAAGAAATTATCCAAGTTCTTTACAATCTCTTTCAGAACACAGATACTGAGAAAATAGTTGGGCAATAGCATGATATAATGGGTAGAAAGGCACCACACAAATGTATTAATAGAAAAACAAGGAAGAGACCAGTGTCCTTCCTAATGAATATAGATACAAAAATCTTTAATGAAATATTAGCAAAAGAATATCAACAATACCTGAAATATTATACCCAAAAATGGGATTTATCTCAGGCATGCAGTGCTGGTTTAACTTTAGAAAATTAGTTAAATTAATCCATCACATTAACAGGCAAAGGAATAAAAATCACATTGTCATATCAGTTTGACATAAAACAACACCACTTCATTAGGAAACCTTTCAGAAAACTAGAGATAGAGAGGAACATCCTTAGCTATGATTATCTATGAAAACCTATCATAATTAATAGTGGAAACTGGAAGCTTTCTTGCTCAAATTAGGAATGAGGAAAGGCTGTTTCTTCTTTTTAGGGGAGGCTACTGGGGATCAGACTTGTGACCCTGAACTTGCAAGGCAGGCACCAGACCCACTGAGCTAAGTCCCTGGCCAGCCCAAGGCTGTCTCTTTTACCATTGCCTTTCAGTTTATTACAGAAATTGAAAACGCATTAAGATGGAAAACACAAGACACTTAGATTGAATAGGAAGAAATAAGACCATTATAGATGACACTGTTCTTTTTTTTTAATTTTTTGAGACAGGGTCTCCCTTTATAGTTCAGGCTGGCCCTGAGCTCAGCCTCAAACTCATCACAACAATCCTTCTGCCTCTGCCTCCCGAGTGCTGGGATTACAGGCGTGAGCCACCACGCCCAGCACTGTGGTATGTGGTACTGGTTGCTGCTGGGCATGAGTCTCCACACCCAGTATAGGTATGTGGTTACCGGGGATCGAACCCGAGTCCTGGCGCTTGCAAGACAGGCACCGGAACCATTGAGCTAAATCCCCGGCCCTAGATGACATTGTTCTTGATGTAGAAAACAAAAACGTAAAGACTTTCAGATCCAGTAAGCCATATTCAAAGTTGCAGAATCCAAAATGTATATATAAAATAAATTACTTTCCTATATACCAGCAATGAACAAGTGGAATTTGAAATTAAAATACACAATAGCAATACATTAGTATCCTTTCATCACAGTAAATTTTTTAGAAAACTAATCTAACAAAGTGTGTACAAGATCTATGTGAGAAAATAAACTCTTGAGAGAAATCAAGAGAACTAAATAGAGAAATGTTCATGAAAAGACTCTTCTATCAGTTCTTCTCATCCTCCCCTTTAGATTCAATTCAGTCTCAATCAAAATCCTATTAGGTTATTTTTTAGATATCAACAAAGTGATTCTAAAGTTTTCATGAGTAGGTAAACGGCCCAGGAGAGACAATAAGAGTATTGAAGGAGAACAGAGTTGGAAACTGACACTACCATTTCAAGACTTAATATAAATCTACTATGACCAAGATGATGTGATACCACTGAAAGAACAAATAGATCAGTGGACTAGAATAAGCCCAGACATTCACCTACATTCAACTGATCCTTGACAAAGACGCTGAGGATAATGATAACGAGAGAATCTTTTCAAAGAATTCTCTTGGAATAATCCTGACATTCATATACAAAAGATAAATCTGGACACAGACTTTATACTCTTCACTGAAGTTAACTGTGAATTGTGTCACAGAACTAAAAGTAAAGCACAAAGCTGTACAACTCCTTAAAGATAACTTAGGACGGAATCTAGATAATTTAGGATTTGGTGATAACTTTATAGTTACTTCACCAATGGCATGAATCCTGAAAGAAGGAATTGGTAAACTGAACTTCATTAAGGTTAACAATCTCTTCCCTGCAAGACACTGGCAAGAATAAAAGAATAAGTCTACCTCATATTCCATCAGGGTAATGTAAATTAAAACAACAGTGAGATGCCACTTCAGCATCCAGAATACTGATGTCCCCAAATGCTATTCAAGATGTGGAGCAGTAGAAATTCATACATTAATGGTCAGAATGCAAAATAGACATAGACCTTTGGAAAGACAGACTGGCAGTTTTTAAGGATTCTAACGTTTCCCTTAACAATTCAGTCCAGCAACCACACTCCTCAGTATTTATCAGAATAAATGGAAAATGTATGTCCATATGAAAACTTGCACAAATGTTTGTACTAGTTGTATCATAATTGCCAAAACTTGGAAGTGACTGAAATGAACTTCAGTAGGTGAGTGGATAAATAAATTTTAATAAATTTAGATACTAGGATTTTACTCAGAACTAAAAAAAGTGAGGTAGTAATCTATGAAAAGACATGGAGAAACATTAAATTCCTATTCCTAATTAAAAGAAGCTGGTCTGAAAAACCTCAATACTATATGATTTCAACTGTATGACATCTTGTAAATTCCAAACTGTGAACAGTGAAAAAGGTTAGTGGCTGCACAGGTTGCTCTGTGGCAAATATATAAGCAGAGAACAAGATTTTTTTAAGGTAGTGAAATCAAGTATTCTATGATGAAGACATGTCCGTATATATGCTGGGAGTGTAGGAGGCTGTAGGCACTTGCCCCTGTGAATGTTAAAGTATCTAGACTATACAAGACCAAGAATGATCCTTATAGACTATGAAAATAATGTATTAATATAGGTTTATTGATGGAAAAAGATCTTCCAGTCTTGTGTGGGATGTTGATGTTGTAGGAAGGTCGTGAGTGTGTGTGGGGGGGATTAGAGGCAGATTGGAGGCCTGTCATTTTGCTCAGTTTTGCCATCAACTTAAAGCTATTCATTAGCATAAATTTTATTAATTAGAAAAGCCAGGCAGAGCTGCCTATTATCCCTTGTACTTGGGAGGCTGAGGCAGGAGAATTGAAAATTTAAGGTCAGTCTGGGCTAGACAGTGGGACCCTCCTGTTGAAATGAAAAGAAGGCAAGAAATGATAAAAACATAAACACCTCAGTAGAAAAAAATACAAGAGAATATTATCACATAGTTTATTTTGCCTAATTTATCCCAATATACGTTGCCTGACTTTACTTATAGATAATAAATATTTGTTTCAGGGAATTGTTATTGTGTGTATTCAGTATTCTTTTGAAAACTTAGTTGTTTAGGTTTTTTTTTTTTTTTTTTTTCTTTTGAGATATGGTTTTGCTATGTAGTTGAGGCTGGCTTTGAGCTCACTATGTATCCCAGGCTGATTTTGATCCTCCTGCCGCAGCCTTCCAAGTTCTGGAATTACAGGCATATGCTACTATTCTCAGCAAAAACTTAGTTTTCTACAAACCTTGCATGTCTCTAAAGCAACTATTAATATGATAAATACATAGCCAAGTTGTAACACATCAAAATTATATTTTAAAAAATTCAGCAACTTGATTAAGTATAAATTATCATTATAATTTATGTCAAGAATTCTTATTTAATCCAGCTGGGCATGAGAGTACATGCTATTGATACTAGGACTCTGGAGAATGAGAATCTCTATAAATTAAGTGTTAGCATGGGCTACAAAGTGAGTTCAAGACCAACTTGAACTATATAGTGAAACCTTGCTTCAAAAAACCAAACAAAACAAAATAAAAATTGTTAGTCAGTTTTATATTGGTGTGTCTCTCAAGAAGTCATTTTAAGTGCTACATTACTTTAATTTCTTTTTTTATAGATAGAACTAATAATCTCTAGTAAATTGTGTGATTAGCTCGTATTTATAAGGAACTCTCAGAGCTCTAGATAATGTGATGAATGGAATTAAAATTTTTAATAGAAATAGAGAAAATGAATTACATTTTTACATTTTTAAAACATAATAGGTGTAATTCCATTTAGAGCTTGTGCCATTAAAATTTTAAAAACTGATCCATACTAGTGTCATATTCATCATACATTTAAAAGTTTCTTGAAGGAAATGCTCACATTTCTATTCAGCCTGGAGCTTGGCTCGTTGGCATTAGTTCACACACTCCTGAACAGAAAGGCTGGTTAATGGTTTCTGCTCCAGCTCCATAAATAAGAAACTGAGGAACATCAGTTTTTCCCGCCAGCTTCTGCATCCTCATCTACAAATGAAAGATAATACCTTAAGCTGCTTGTCATTATAGGGTTATTTATAGGTTATTAAGAGAATTAAACAGAAATATATGAACTTCCTATATGAGCTATATAACATGATAGGCTTGAATATTTTTAGGTAAAATCTAGCACAGTCAAGACAGCTTTTTGTAAGGGGTCACCACTTAACTTGGGGAAAGCTTGCTGTACAGGTAGAAGTACATGTACAGGCGTACCTCCTCCATGTGCCTGTAAAACACTTTTGCTGATTTTGAAGTTCAAAGGGAAAAGTCATTCTGGAGGAAATGAACTAGATGCTTCAGAAAGGTGATTTGTGGATAGCATGTTGCACAAGTAAAATTTTGCAAGATAAAGAATTCTAATAGGAAGGAGAGGAATGAGAGGAAGAAGACAAGCTTGATGCGTTTAAGGGGCTGGACTCAGGGCAGCCAAGCAAGTCCTAGTTCTACCTGCAGTGGGCACAGAGTGTGGCTGTTAGTGTCACACGAAGGCTTTTGGACGTTATCCTTCATCCTTACAGACTAGAAGAGTCCTTAGGAGGACTTAAGCAGAGATTGTTGTCATTGGCTTTTGTAACCCTTCCTCGGAATTGAAGATGACTTTGAGGAAGCTCTTGTATTCACTGTCTGGAAACTCACTTAGCCCTGTCCTTTTGGGATATTTCAGAGACTCGATCATGGTACTGGCCTTGGGGTGATCCAGTACCGAAGCCATTGTGTAGATGAGGAGAACTATTAGGGTTTTAAACCAGGGCTTTTAAGGTAGTGTTTGCCAATTAGGTATCTATGCATCCTATTCAGATGGTCTATGAACTCACTGAAAAAAATGCTTTATGAACCTCTACCTGAAATGAAACACATCCTCTTACAAAGGAAACAAACCCCAGTAGAAGTAGTACGTTTAGCTTTTTGACAGTAGAAGTCAGAGATGTCTTCTTATTACATTGAAGTTGTTGCGGGTATTTAGAAATGGTGCTTTTAACATTCATTCTTAGTTTAAAATTATGGTAGTTACAAATTTGCTAAATCTTGTATTAGTTGATAAAGAAGCACATATTGTCACTTTTATTATCATGATATTTTTATTAAAATTTGTTTCCATTTAAATACTCACTTTTGTATTTTAAACTAAAACATCGAGTCCAGGTTCTAGACTATTAAAGAGATGTGTGATGCAGCAAAGTGGTCATAACCCTAGATAAAGTGAAATATTAGGTCTTCCAGAATGTGGTGGTCTTTTGTCAGTTTTATGGAGTCTCACTAATGTGTTTGAGCTACAGAGAGCCAACGATTCATTAAAAGTTTTCCAAGTTTCTGTTCTTGATTTTTTTTTTTCCCCTTCCAAACCAATAACTTTTTCCCTCTACTTTCATGTGACAGTCAACACAAGAGGACCTGTGAGAGCAGATCTGTGGGGATTTCTCACCAGTGAGTAAGCAGTCAGTTCCGCATTAGATCCCCACAGTGTATATCCTCTAATCCAATTCATTTTGCTATCACCTTCCTGGAGATAGCATCAGATCCTATAGGTGGAGGTCCCAGGCTTCAAAACTGTTATTCCAGTCCCACTTTAGGTGCCAGATCCCTAGTTTTGTTTTGTTTTATTTTTTAACCAGTGTTGGGACTGAACACATACAAAGTCTCTTGCATACTCAGCCACTTACTGTACTATTCCTGTATACCCTTATTCACTCCCTGGTGGTTTTACTTATACTTCTGACCAACTGGCCATATAAATCATGGTTCCTACAACCTATCTTTGTGTCCAATTAATTGGGCTCAAGTGGCTCACAGTCCTCAGAGAAAATGCATATGTTTATCCATGCATTATAAAGAATATTATAAAGGCTCTTTAAAAGAAGGGATGCATGGGACGAGGTAAGGGAAGGAGTTTTGAGCTTCCTTCTCCTTTGCTGACGTGCCACTCTCTAGGAAGCTCCAAGTATTCAGCTGTCTGGAAACTCACTAAGCCCTGTCCTTTTGGGATTTTTCAGAGACACATTCATAAGCATGATACAAACACTGACAAACCATGTTGAAATGTGATTGGATGAAAGATATGCTGTATGTAGTACTATCAGAGTGGGTGAGGAAAACCATCAAGGCTTGTTTTCGTCAACATTCTTGGCTTGTTTGTGTGGCATATCCCCCTCCAGGTATGGGGAAAGGTCCCTCTGGAATGAAGATGGTCTTATGAACTGCTATCCTAGGTGAGGGAATTGCTGTGTGGCTAGCTAAAAGCAGAAAGGTGGGGCAAGGTGGGCGTTTTTAGGACCTGTTTTAAAACCACATTGACCTTAGTTTCTCTTCCATCATACTTTTACCTTTAGATTCTTCATGTTTGCTCTTCCTTTCTCCAAAATGAGCAGCTGTCTCCTGTAAATTGTCTTCTTCATGCTATCCAGGTTTCTGCTTTATTGCCCAGTTTCACAGCCCCCTCACCCCACCCTCATCTCTCTCAGGTCATCTTATTCTGTCTGTTTATCTGCATAGTATTTACCATGGCCTGCTGTTTTTTCTCTTTGGTTAGACTGTTAGTTCTGTTAGAGCAAGAATATTGTATGCCCTGTTCCGCTATTAAAATCCCAGTACTTATATGCATCCTGTATAACATTGTTTAAGATTTTGAGTGGTCGCCCATAGCCAAAAGAGTAGAGTAGGAAGTAGTGACTTTATAAACTAGGTACGATATTGTACTTTATGTCAACAGGATGTATATACCATTTTATAGAATATACCTCATCCAGAATCAGCTATGATAAGATGGCTAAATCTTGGAAGCAGCCTGTATATCTATTAACAGAAGAATGGATAAAGAAAATGTACTTATACGCAAGTACCACTGTGCCATAAAGAAGGATAAACTTGAGGCATTTGTAGGTAAATGAATATACCTTGAGGCAAGCTTAAATATTGCATAATCTGTCTTACATGACAAGTCCAAAGTATAAATAAAGAGCAAAATAAAACATAATAAGGAGGGAGATCTTTTCCAAGTGGGAAGGGGAATAAGAGATGGAGAAATATAGGGAAGTCATGGGAAGATATTAAAAAATAGAAGGTCAAAGAAAAAAATGAAACTAGAGCTTTTCCAAATGAGAAAGGGATCAAGAGTTGGAGAGACTAGAGAAGTTGGGAGGGAAGGACCAAAAAATTAAGATGTGTAAAGTGCAGGCATAAATGCCCCACAATAAATGTAACCATTATATACAGCAAGTGAATACCAATAAAAATACAAAATAAAATGTAAATAAAGCCAAAAAATCATCTGTAGTGGAATGCTCATTTTGAGCATGTCATGCAAAGCAGGATAGAGAAAAGAGTGTCTAGGAGACACAAGTACGTGGACAGTTGGTGGAGTCAGAACTTCCTCACTATCTGAAGGATCCAGATTCCATAGGAAGCTAGGAGAGCAACTCAATCTCCATCCACTCAGTGAATGTGAAGAGGAATTTAGTAGTTGAAAAAGAAAAGTTAAGCAAGTTGTCAGAGGGTCAGCTGACCA
This sequence comes from Petromus typicus, assembly GCA_004026965.1. NCBI lineage: Eukaryota > Metazoa > Chordata > Mammalia > Rodentia > Petromuridae > Petromus > Petromus typicus. The sequence continues at coordinate 88,186 of PVIR01001698.1, read as the reverse complement.
GTAAGTACTCAAGAGAATCAGAAGCAAGTAAATGGAAGAAAGAATTGCACAGGATTTAGAGGGAAAATAGTTAATGCTGAGTGAACTTTAACTGCTTTGGTGCAGCTTATTCTGGTAAGAGACAGCCTCTGAGTGTCCTGGGTCCTGGGTGGTAATGAGAAGCAGCTGGTGGACTGTGAGCGTGGGATTTGGAGGGAGGGCCGAGAATGAGGGCGTGACAGATACATTGCTGATGTAGAAGCAGCGTTTGTTTGGCAGAGACCCAGTTATTATTAGATCCATCACAGAACAGGAGGTCATTTAGTCCATTGTCTTCCAAATTTTGCAACGAGAGCTCTTAAACTGTTTTTCCAGTGTAAGCCCTAACATTGCACAAATGTTTTTTCCTCAAATTTTTAAATACTAATAATTTGTCTCCATTTTAAACCAAAGATTACAGTTGGATCAGCATATGCTCTCCATAGCAAAGTTGAATCAAAAGCCAAAAAAACAGAGCAGAACACAATTCTGCAGTTTTAGGTATAGCATTTGCAGTTAAACAGTTGTTTCATTTAGAATTTTAAGTATTAGAAATGGCCCTTGGCCTTCAGGTTTAGAGCTTTTGTAGGCTGATTTAAAGGACTAAATTCAGTTCTCAGGGCTTTTCCAATCTTTCTGTCGCTTAGGCTCTGTGTAGTTTTGTTTAGATCACCATCTATAAAATGGGTGTAATACTCTCTACTTCATGGAGTTATTCGTAGGATCCCCTGAGATAATGGTCTTCAAGTACTTGGCAAGTATTAGTAAATAATTATCCATTATTGATTTTAATATTGGAGCTCTGCAGCTCAGGTTCTCAGAATTGTCTTACAGATTGTGGATTCAAAGTTTGATCCTTTTTTCATTAAGAATTGAATTCTTAAAGGATATTTATTTTAAAGATTAAAAAATTGATCAAAAAATAAACAATAGTGGCAGTTGTAGATAGAGAAGGAATTAAAGAGCTGGCAGGTTTTATTGTTGTTGCTGTTGGTTTCTGCTGTCCTGAGGATCCAGCCTAGGACCTTGTTCATGCTAGGCAAACCCTTTACCACCGTGTCCTTCCCCAGCCTCAGATGGCAGGTTTGTAAAGCTTCCATACCATATGAAACACAGCTGTTCTGCTTTCAGAGAGCAAAGTGTATGAGGAAGTGGGTTATTGATACACAATAATGAGCTGTTGCTAATGTTCTAGGTGTCACCTTACGTGGCAGCAAGGAAACGGAATAAAACTAACATATTGACAAAAATTTTAAAAATGATCTCTTTTTTTGTGGTACTAGGGATGGACTAGTAGTGCTTGAGAGGCAGGAGCAGTATCACTGAGCTAAATCCCTGGCCCTGAAAGTGATTTATGATCTTAAGAGTGTATAGAGTAGAATATATTTCTATTCTTTTTTTTTTTTTTTTTAAAGAAGGATCTCTTGTTTTGTAGTTCAGGGTGGTCCTGAACTCAGCTTTGAACTCACAGCAATCCTCCTGCCTCTGCCTCCCGAGTGCTGGGCTTACAGTCATGAGCCACCACGCCTGGCACTGTGGTATGTGGTACTGATTGCTGGTGGGTGCAATTCTCCACGCCCAGCATTGTTGTATGTTGCTACTGGGGATTGAACCAGGCCCTTGCACTTGCAAGACAGGTGCCAGAACTAGAGCTAAATCCTTGACCCTATTTCTATTCTATATAATTATAATTCTATAATATATAGAATTAAGATAATTAGCTTTATCTATATAGTGATTACCTATATAATTTTATATAATTATAATTTCTATATATAGAAATATATACTATTTGTAGAATATAGATTTATAGAATTTATAAAATTTATAGAACATACTTCTATTTATAGACTATATTTCTAAGAATATATTTCATATATTCCCTACTGTGATATATTTCACATATTTCATAATTAAGATCAATAGCAAAATGAATGCACACAAATAAAAATTTCCTTGTTAGCTGTTGGTGCATTATTTCCAGTGTCTGGATTCTGAATCTTGGAGAGGTTGATTTTATTGTTCATCACTGTGCCATCTTCTTGGAAGTCCTGGCTTGTTGCAAAAAGATAGACTATTTCCCTTAGAAGTTACAGTTTAGTGTTACTTACTAATTTTACAGAAAAGATGAATCTAACTTTTAAGTGTCAAAATGAAGCCTCTGCCTCTCACTGCCTCCTTTCATCTTTACTTCTTACCAGCACCAGTTTGTTCTCAGGTGATGCTTGTGGTGAGAATTACTAACACAATTAATTATTTGATAGAAACAGCGGTACTGTTCTTAGTAAATGATATGTTAGCTGGTATAGGTCCGTAGAATTAGTGCCATGTAGAAGTAGAAGCTGAAAACTGTCATAGTTAACAGTACAGTTTTTAACTAAAATAAAAGCTTAGCTACCATTCATACCTTGAGTTCAGTGTTTTGGTGAATCAATTCTTTTGTCTTTTGGAATACTTTTATAGGCGGTATAAAACTGTGGCAAATCTGAGGCCTTTCTGATATTTACAGCTAAATTATGCTGTATTCATAGCATCCAGTAACCTGACACCAAAGTAAGCTGATAAAGTGGGGTAATCATGAGTCTTACCCAAGCTCCCAAGCCAGACAGCTGGATTCCGGCCCAAGTTCTGTGCCTTGGTGACTGGAAATTTTGGGCAGGTACTTAATTTCTGTTTCTATGTCTTCATTTGTAAAATGGGAATTTAAATGTGATATAATTAGATGTAATTAGATGTCATTGTTTTTCTGTTTGAATTCTAACATTATTTGAAAAGTATATCATCTTAACTGTATGTGTAGTTTTTTACCTAGTACAGTTAAATTTTCATTTTGTATGGATAGTTCTAAATAATATGATCAATTGTTCAGTGTCTCACTGGCTTACTGGTATTTGCCATTAGTAAAATCATAAAATAGGACTAATTAAAAGCTAATCTACTTAATAGAAATATTTAAAAATAGGTGCACTGTAGGCTCCAAATTAGAGTTCTTTGAGACAATGTCATTAAAATAGGTAAAAATGATTTATAGAAATATTCAAGGCATATTGTACTGTACAATTTCACCTTAAACAAATGTGTTCTTAATAATTTCCTAAAGTATTTCCAAATTTAATATATATAAATTTACTTGTTAAATATTTAAATGAAGCCATAGTACTAAATAGTTATGAATCCTTTTTTGTGTGTGGGGTGCTACAGATCAAACTCACAACCTTGCATTTGCAAGGCAGGTGACAGTGGCACTGAGCTGCAAATTCTTAATGAACTGGGATTGAAAATTGATGAGATTTTTCAATATGTCCTTCATGTTTGGCAGTATAGTTTTCCTTTTACTACAGCTTAATGGGTACTATTTCTTGAATTGTTCTTTTTTTATTATATCGTTGGTTGCAATTGTTTAGAATGTCTTTATCACTGATGATAAAGGTTGTAGTCTGCTTTAGTATATTAATCTTTAGTCATTTTTGTATGTTTAGAAATTTTTTTTAGGGAGTGGGGGGACAGCTCAGGCTGGTCCTGAGCTCATTTTGTAGCCCAGAGAAGCCTTGAACTTGAAGCAATCCTCCTGTCTCTGCCTCCTGAGTGCTGGAATTACAGGTGTGAGCCACCATGCCCAGCATTGTGGTGTATGATACTGCTTGCTGATAGATGTGAATTACCATGCCCTGGCATTGTTGTATGTGGTTACTGGGGATGGAACTGGGGATCTTGCACTTGGAAGGCAGACTACTAGAACTTCTGAGCTAAATCCCTGGCCAACATAGTTAGAAGTTATGTTGTCTAGTTGATAGTGCAAAGTCTTAATGACTGGGTACCAAAAGGAAGGCTAGATGAGTAGCTATTATCAAAAAATGAAATACAATATAGCGCAGATTGATGAGGATGTGAAGAAATTCTAACATTATGTACTAATGGTAAGAATTTAAAATGGTGCAGCTGTTGTTTAAAAATTGCATGAAAGTTCCTCAAAAAATTAAAACTAGAACTGCTCTATAATCCAGCAAATGTTTATCTAAAAAATTTGAAATCAGGAGATGTTTCTCTAAAGCTATATATACTAAAAGGTAGGGCTTTGGAAAAGTGCTCAGGTTATAAGAGCGAGCAGATTTGCTTTTAGGAGGTGGGGCCTAACTGCAGGAGACAGGTCGCTGGGGATGTGATCTGGAGGCATTTATTTTCCTTCCCAGTTAACTCCCTGCACTATCTGCTTCCTTTCTGCCACACTGTGAGTAGCTTTCCTTCACCGTGCCCCAGTGCATGCAGTCGTGCCTTGGGCTACCCAACTATAGACTGAAACGTGAGCCAGAGGAACCTTGTGTAAGTTGTGAGTGTCAGGTATTCTTGTCACACTGACAAAGGAATTAAGACAACGTAAAATGGAATATTATTGAGCCTTTAGAAGAAGGCTAAGTTCAATTTTCTGCATTTGTCGGGGACTCTGCTGTACACTCTTTTTATTCCAGGAATCAGGCTGAAGAAACAATCCTTGTTTGGGATGTATAATTCTTTGTTTTTTTTTTGAGACAGGGTCTCACTTTGTAGTTCAGGCTGGCCCTGAGCTCATTCTCAAACTCACATATCACAGCAATCCTCCTGCCTCTGCCTCCCAGCATGCTGGGATTACAAGCATGAGCCACCATACCCGGCACTGTGGTATGTGGTACTGATTGCTGGTGGGCGTGAGTTTCCACACCCAGTATTGTATGTGATCACTGGGGATTGAGCCTGGGCCCTTGCGCTTGCAAGACAGGTGCCAGAACCACTGAGCTACATCCCCGGCCCCAGGATGTATGATTCTTATAACAAAGGGAAAAGCAATAAAAGTCTTGGAACACTGCATTTAAAGCCTCTGCTCAGAATTGGCATGTGTCATGCTTTATTGGCTTAGCTCAGTCTTGCTTAAACCTAACAGTAGAACAAGAAAATATAATCTCATGATAGGCACTATAAGTCATTTGGTTTCAATGGTAATATATAATTTTATACTGAAGGAGACCCAAATGATTGAGATGAGAAATTCAAGCTACTATATTTCAGAAGAAATAGTGAAACTTGTGGAGGAAAGCTGAATCTTCATGTGTTGTGGAGGTGAATGAATCTAGTGGAGCTTTGTGTCTGAATTCAGGGAGCTGTCTAACAGCTTTCCAAGTAAGGTAATTTTTAGAACCCAAGTCAGACAGTAGTCCCTTGAACCAACACTTCGTATAAGTATGTAGAAGAGAGCCAGAGAGCCAAAAAGGAAGATGACAGTAGGGGCAGTGCAGAGATCGTATGCTGTATCTGTGGGGAAGGACTTAGAAAAGTAGAAGAGAACATCTTTTGAGAGCAGTTGTGTGACCAGCTCTGTTACCCTCAAGACCATCATAGTGAAGGTCCCCTCTTTTGGGACCTTCTCTGTCTTCTCTCTATAGAAATACCTGTAGCCCACCCCTCATTTCCTTGTATTTTTGGTTCAGGAAACTAGATTATTTATCCTATAGTTTCCTTCAGTATTGTTTTGCTGATTGCCTACTTAATGATATCATGATTAAATGTGTTTTTTTAATTGCTGTTTTTCCTGCTAGTTGGTGGTTAGATTTAAAAACTTGGTCAGAAAAAGAAAAGCTCAGAGTGAGGTTCGAGATATTTTTGTATTAGGATCTCCACATAAATGGTATTGCGTATTTCCATCAAGGAGTGCATAATCTCTGGTAGTAGCCATTGAGAATTCTTGGTTAGATCTACAAATTAACTAGGATTTGCAAAACAGATTTTTTTTAAAGCGTCTTGCTTTTTAGGAAGGAAGTTTTTCTTTTGTCAAATCTTAGTTACTCTGAGGTATACTTTAGGAAAGAAAGAATAAATACTTGATTATTTTTCATTGTTTATCAGGGCTGTGTGTGTGTGTGTGTGTGTGTGTGTGTGTGTGTGTGTGTGTGTGTATGTGTGTGTGTGTTTATTTGTTTTCTTTTGAAATAGGCCCTAACTATGCAGTTCTAGCTGGCCTTGAATGCATTTTGTAGCCCAGGTTGGCGCTGAACTCATAGTGATCCTCTCGCCTCAGCCTCCTGCCTGCCAGGATTACAAATGTGGACCACCATGCCAGGTTCAATTTTCAAACTAATGAAAGGTTCTTTAGAATTCTTACAAAGTGATCAGTGGATTATTTTTAATGAAATTGTAGATTTTAAGATATTTAATATTTCAGTCTGTTATAGTTATTATTGATGATCACATTGGCTGGTGGAAATGTCTTCATATCGTTCCCATGTCCTCTTGACATTTGTAGTCCTTAGTAGTGCCTTGTTTTTCAGTGTTATGGTATAGATCTAAAATGTATTCTAAGAGTCTTGTGTTCAGAGGTGGCATTTTTGGAAAGCCTTTGAATCATGGGGGCATTGTACTTACCAGTAGATTAACTTTTGGTCGTGATAGCTGAATGTAATTTTAGGAGGTGGGGTCAGTTTGGAGAAGATCAGTCATGAATGTTGGCTTTTGAAGGGTTAAAGGGTATACCTCTTTCTGAGGTTCTTCCTTGTCTCTCAATTTCTGGTGGCCATGATTATTGAACTGCTTTCTTTTGTCATGCCATTCCACCATGCCATTTGTGTCTTGAACCAATTAATCATCGACTGAACTCTGAAATTGTAAGCTAAAATATACCTTTCTTTCTTGACTGTGTTGTGAATATCAGGAATTTGGCTTCAGCAATGAGAAAGCAGACTAACACACTGAGTATGATAAAATATCCCAGAATCATCATGTAGCTGATGCAAACGTGACGCTGTCCATTTTCTTGCGAAATTTAGGTTGTTTTTACTGAGACATGGTATTTAGAGACCACAGTTTTGGTGCCAGGGTTATTTATTGCTGCTTGGCTCCGTGGGAAAAAAAAAAAAGTGTTTTTATTTGTTTGCTTGTTTTTTCAGATGCACAGACACAGTACTTTTTACTTGGAGCAATAGGTAAAAACATATGGTACTTGTCTTCTTAATAACTAAAGAACAGAATCATACATACTAAAATATTTAGGGTTTAGTATATAGGCTTTTCTCATGTGCAGAGGGGAAAGAGGAATCAAGGAAGGCTTTTTCAAGGCGCTTGGCCTCAGCTTGGAGAGATAAAGTGAAGGAAAGCCACTTTTGAAGAGAGTCTATTTAGGGCATACATAGGGTATGTTTTTGTCTTTGCATTTGTAAGCCGTATGACTCATTTTCCTCATCTATAATTATATGACATTTAGAATACAATTTGCTTCTCATCAAGATTCTCTGTCAGGCATAATGCAGTAATAATTTTGATAGGATAAGATTCCTAAAAGGAAAATTATTTAGGTTGTGAGTCGATGAATTTTAAGGTTTGGTATGGAGTCTACTGCATTACCATCGAAGGTTATGATAATTTACATATTTTACTAACAATAAGATAATACCAGTCTTCACACCTACTATAATGAAATTTGAAAATAAAGTTCTTACAGGGTGGCTGGTGGAAGGGGAAAAAATGAGAATCAAGTCATGCCATATTCTGGTACAATCTCTCAATGTTGAATTCAATGATGATGTGTATTCTTAATGTACCAATAAAGACTTGAATTTAAAAAAAAGTTATTTTATTTACTTATCATCACACTGATTTCTTTCAGTGTCAAAGAAAGTTAATTTAAATATCCTTGCTTCTTAAAGTACAAAATTAATATGATAACTGTTAAGACCTATTCTTCATAATTTGGGGGGAAAATTCATTTCATGTTTAAATTAGATTATTTCTAGTCGTGTTGCCTACAGGCCATATAACTCCGTTTCTGCCTGTAGTCACAGCTGAGACCTCAATGGTCCCATGATGCTTTGACACCCAAGGGCACGATTACATCACCTGAAGACATCCTGGTTCCTGTCTAACTGAGTAGTGAGAGAAAGGTTTTACCTGGGGTCCGGGAGCAAATTCCTCATCAGTTTAACTCATCCCACTTCTAAGAAGTCTTGGCTCATCTTACTGTCCTCATCAATGTAAGCTTCTCATCAACATTAGATCCTCGTGGTCATAAGATGACTCCCACCCTCTGAGTCATTTGTTACTCCCTATGAACCCAATAAATAGTAGGTAGCAAGCTTGGGGTACCTTCTTCTTTGCCGACCAGAGCAGCATTGATCAGGCCTGGAACTCAACTTCTCTAAGTCTCATTTTCTATCTTTATTCCTGAATTTGCCTTATGTTGTCATAGCTGGAAAGAGATAGAACCCATTGCAGGAGTTGTGGTAACATCTCCTTCCCCTGTTCGCTACAGATGACATTTTGAAATATATTAAAATTTCAAAAATATTGCAGTACTTTTTGAACCTAAAAATTTAATTTTGTAACAGAACTTTATAATTGTTTACTATGAATTAATAATTTTCCAAGTTTTAAAAATTAACCTCAAGTCAGAATGCATAGAAATCATATTCCCCTCTTCACACCAGCTGCAGAAATGAAAGACTTGCTGATCTGTCCCCCTTTCTCATGTCTTGTCTCTCTGTCAATTGAAGAGAAAACATTCTTAAATTTATTTGAAAACTTTCTAATTGTGCCAGGCTTTTCTATCTTTAATTTACGTCCATTTGTAGTGGCCAGTTGTCTGGTTTGTGAAAATGACTGAATCGGATTAATTTGTTTGTGAAAGTAGTACATTCATTTTTTTATTTGTTAGTTTAGTAATATATGCTTTCAAAAATTGTTTTATTTATTTCTACTTAAAATCACCTGTGGTTCATAATATGTGCTGATCTAGATTCTAATAATATCCACTTAAAAATTTCTTTTATAAATACACGATTTCATCATGTCTCTGTGCCTAGAGATTTTGCTTGTATTGTGAGTGTTTGTGGAAGAAGGTAAGGAAAAGAATAAAGTAGAGAAGTTGAAAGAAATCCAGAAACCCAATTTTAAATAATCTTTTATCCCCTCCTTAAACAAAAAGCTAATTCTTTTATCTGACACTTCCTTTGGGTATGTGACTGCTATAGTCAGTTTCTCACAGCTAAAACAGTGAAGATGTTAAAGTAATATTGAGTTTATGTATATAAAACTGGTAGATTGAAATATTTTGAGTTGCTTTGATCTACTCCATTTTGAACTTGTCATTTTGAGCTTGGTATAAAGTGTATATATATATTTCCTCTTACATTTATAGTGTTTTAAAAGCTTAATTCACCTTTTTTTTCCTTTATGATCTTTTAACTCTCCTCTATAGATTACTGGTTTCCTTTCCTATGGTACATTTTTTGAAACTGTTCATGTTAGAAGAACCTCTTTTTGGGCAGTAAGCTTGCCTTTCAAAGAAAAAGTGATAACCACTGTCTATGTAGTTTAAAAGATAAACTGTAAGGACAAGGGATTTCTGCTAGGCTGGATCCCAGACCTCCAATGTAGAATGAATTCTCTTTTGTGCAGACAAATAGCTGCTTCTTAAAGTTGGCAAGAAAACTTCCTCTTGGGACTCGCAGAGCAGTGTTGTGGCAGCTATCTGATTCAACTCCTTAGAAAGCGCTCTCAAAGTTCCCTTATTTGTCTGGAAAGAGGAGCTTTTTTTCCCCTGAGGAGGAGGATTGTAGTTCTGAGCTGATAAGGGAATAACTGTGAAAGATTCTTTGATGGCAATAGGAAATAGAGCAATACCAACATATAAATATGAATTTTGTGTTCCAAAGCAAATTTTTAGATACAATAAAAAAAGGAGATCTTTGTGGTAAAGACAGACCTGGCCAATATTTTTACTTACATAAACCTTCAGAAGACAAAAGAGGAGGATGCTCTTCCTCCTCTTTACTTTTCTTTTTATTCTAAATAGCTCACAACCAGGCTGACTGTTTTCTGAGAGTGACTGTGTAAGAAAAGGAAGGAGTTCAAGAGTTATTGGTACAGACTCCTTATAAAAATAAAATTTGTTTTTGTATTATGTTTTAGGATTGTTTACCTTCGGTGACAGTAATACATATAAATATTAAAGTATCTATACTATAAAATTATTTTGACGTAGATTATGTGGAGAAAAGTCAATAATTGTGAGGAAGGTTAAAGAAAAAATGGATAAGATGAAAAGTTGGAGACACCGGAGTTAAGGAAAATAACATAGTTTCTCCTTCTGTCATCTCTGTTGCTCCCTGCCAAATTTGGGTCACCCAGAAGAGAGATACACACATTGAGTTCTGTGACTCCATAGTACACACATAAGGTGGTTGGGTAAATAAAAACCTGTAAATTGTATGTGGTAACTGCTTGATAAATGGTAGCTTTTATTTTTGCCTTCATTCTTGTTGTTAACACTTTTTATTTATTCATATATTCAACATACATTTATTGAACACCTATATTGGAAATTGATGACTAAATAAGACAAATATCCTACTCTGAAGAGGTATTTTTGTGAACAAGACCAATAGGGAAATAAATAAATACTTAAAGATTGTGCTAAGTGCTGTGAAGGAAGTAAATAGAGGAATAAGGAAAGAGATCATTTGGAGTAAAAGTGTGAGAAAACCTCTGTGAGGAGTGGCTCTTCATGTTTGGTCTGAAAAGTAGGGTAGACTCATTTAAGAGCCTACAGGGATGGGGAGACTTAGAGGTTGAGACAGCTTCCACTTGGGAGGAACAGAATGTGGTAAAGTGCTACTGGCCCATAGGAAGCAAGGAAGAGAATAGCAGGTATCGGGAGAGGGCTCCTGCCTCTATCCCTGTGTGTGCCTTAGCATCATGCTTTACCATCTTATTTCCTCAGGCTTTAGGGGGATCACCCCTGTGGACACACTGCGACCACGCTTACAAGAATAGCACAGCCGTCTCCCTCAGCTTGGTTTTTTAGCATTAGCTTAACATCTTATTTCTAAACTTTCTTAATAAGAGTTGTTACTACAGTTTATATTTGAAAATTACAGAAGTCCTTATTTTTGCTTGTGCACTTTCCAGTTTGTCATAATTACAGGGTTGAACCTTAATAGGTTTTTAAGACTTTCACTTGACAGAATAAACATGTGTTTCTCTTTCTCTTGCTTTGTTTGCATTATTTATCTGTTAGGTATTTGGTTTTTGGAATTTTACTGGAGTAGTGAAGATAAAAATATTCATCTTTTTTTTTTTTTTTTTTGGTGCTAGGGATTGAACTCAGGACCTTGTTTTGTGAGGCAGGCATGATGCCATTGAGCTAAATCCCTGGCCTTCATCTAATTTTTTGAAAAAAATTTGTACATAGTTTTGTTAATTTGAGTTTTTACCTTTTTGTTGCATAAAATTTTGTAAAAGTTACTTTTGAAACTAAAGCATTGAACACATGTTGGTTTTATTAGTTTGGTATTTTACCTTAGTCTTAGGAGAAAGTATCTCAATATTTAGGTAAAAATAAAAAGAGGATAATAATTTGGTTTCTCTTGTTATTTTTCAGTTAAGCTGGATATTTATATGATAAGGTAGATAATAATTAGGGACTTTTTAACCTTCCCAAGATCTGGACTGACCTGAGAGGTCTGAACTCTTTTTACCTCTTCAGGGGTAAGACCCTACTCATGACCTTCTCAGGATTAAATATCTTCTGCAATTGGTATATTCTTCTGTGAGAAGTTATGTATTTTTATTATATTTAATTCTCTGATTTTACTTTTGATCTCTTAAATAATCAGTCATAAGAATAGTTAGTAAGTTGAATTAAAACTTTGTGGAATGCTAAAAATATAAGTTACTATAAAAATACTAGATGATGGAGCTGAGGATATCAATAATTCCAGCACCCTAGGAGGCTTAAGCAAGAGCATCCCAAGTTGAAGTCTAGTCTATGCAACTCAGCTGCTTAGAGACCCAGTCTCAAAAAGAAAGTGCTGGCTGTGATGGGTTATATCTGTAATCCCAGCACTCAGAGGCTGAAGCTGGAGGATCAAAACTTCAAGCCCAGCCTGGACAATTTAGCAAGAACCTATCTCAAAATAAAAAATGAAAAGTGCTAGGAATGTAGTTGAGTGTGAAAGTCCGGGGCTCAGTCCCTAGAACTCCTCTCCCCAACAATGTAGCTCTGTGTCAGAGCCTTGGATTCACTGGCCAGTACCCCAAGTAACAACAACAAGAGGAGGAAATAGACTGCAGTTAATATCTAATTATTGCAGATTGGGAGCTTATAGTTTAAAAAAACTATGTTTATTATCATTAGTCTTGGTAGCTTAATTTGTGGCAGAAAGCACCAAAAGGAAGTGTATTACTTTAAAATTTAACTAGGGCAGTGGTGATGAACCTTTTAGAGATGAATGCCTGATTTGCAACCAAGACCCATTTATTTATCACAAAGTGCCAACATTGCTATTAAATCTGAATATTGAGGTTTGGGTTTTAAAAAAATAACTCCTGTGCTAACATTTTCTGTCTTAAAAGATAAACAAATGAAGTGTGTGCCCTAAGTTTTGTCACAATTGCTTGAAGGAAATATATTTTATTTGTATATGTTATTTTATCTTTTTTCCAACTCTCTTTGATTTCTATAGTATTGTTTTGTTTGTTTGTTTTTGAGCCAGGGTCTCACTGTGCATTTCAGCCCTTGAACTCACAGTAATCCTCCTGCTTTAGCCTCCAGAGTGCTGGAATTATAGGCAAGCACCACCATGCCTAAGGCTTCGGTTCAGTTTTGAGGAGTTCTTTAAAATGTTACTCATTTGGGTAAGCTAATGATGACTCTTTTGGTTACCACTTTGTCTGACATTTGTTTGGCTTGTATTTCTTCCAGGTACATTTTCTTCACAAGATGACAATGTCTTAATCAAGTTTTTAATGCCCAGACTTATTTCTGAAGCATTTTTCTTCTTCCTTCTCACAGAAAGGAGATCCATGATCCTTTGAGGTCCATGCCTCTCAGTTATACCATTTCTTCCCTCTTCAACCTTATTCATCAATATCTGCACCCTCCAGATATTGATGAATAAGGCTTACTCCGGTGCATTATTTTTTGTTCTTGATGTACCTCTGCATATTATTATCTGCATTAAAATGTGGCCCATCCAATATGGTTTCTCTCTTTACTGACCTCTTACCAATTTTTGCTTCCATTTTTATTTCTTGTATTCATTTCAAAGGACAAGCGGTAGTCTTCACATCACTTTGAATGTTTCACCTTGAATGTTCATCTCTGAGATACTGATTTAGATTCCATGCTGACTCAGCTGCCTTAGTTCTCTCATTCAGTTATTCCCGTTACTTAATGGGGTTTTTGTTTTCATTTGGTATTTTCAAGGACTGTAGCATCTTAATGTCTTCTATGATTTAGCTTCTTTACACACCTACTTTTTCTAGTGTTTAGAAAATTTTTACTGATACACCTTATACACATAGAATGTACATAAAAGGTGTATATCTTACTGAATTTTTACAAATGAAACACAAACATACAAACAATAATTAGGGCTGGAAACAGCACATTACCAGTAGCCCTAAAGCTCCCCTCAGATATCGTCTGCAGTTTCTCTACTTTGCACTGCATAACTTATAAATTAGGCTATTTCATATATCTTTAGCTATCAGATTATGTATAGTTTTCTTTTCATCTACTCATATAAATGATTATGATCATCTCTGAGAACACATCCTTGCTGTAGAGTCAGTAGTATAGTAATTCCCTGACTTAGGAACATTTTAATTGGTTACTTCCAGGCTAGAATGGAGCTTACGTTACAAACATTGAATTGCAGAAATACTTCATTTATTGCAGTTGTACTGCTGTGTGCTTACTTTACAGTGCGTTAGTGGACAGTAGCACAGGGCTCAGTCAGAGCCTACTATGTCCAGAAGCAAGAGGAAAAGCAGTAGTGATGGGGAGGGCTGCAGGGGGGTACAAAGTAGTGAACATTGCATGTTTGTGTTGGAGGTGTATCTGATTCTCACTTTGTTGGATTTAGAAATGAATTTAGGGCCGGGGAATTAGCTCAGTGGTTCCCGGCACCTGTCTTGCAAGTGTAAGGATCCGGGTTCGATCCCTGGTAACCACATACCATACTGGGCGTGGAGACTCATACCCAGCAGCAACCAGTACCACATACCACAGTGCCTGTAATCCCAGCACTCGGGAGGCAGAGGCAGGAGGATTGCTGATGTGAGTTGGAGGCTGAGCTGAGGGCCAGCCTGAACTACAAAGCGAGACTCTGTCTCAAAAAAAAAAGAAATGAATTTAATTTATGAACATTATTCTAGAACAGAACTCATTCATAAATTGGCAGCTTAACTGTATTATCATCAAAGGACAGCAATTTTTAAAAGAGAATTTTTAATTCCTTTTTTTAAGAAACCCCAAAGACCAAACCTGGGCTTAATAGTTTGTGGTGTAGGTGTTAGTATAGTTTTCTCATTTTTCTTTTTCCTTAAAGTGCGTTTGGAGGGGAGTACTAGGAATTGAACTTAGGGCTTTAAGCACATAGGCAAATACTGTACCACTGAACTACATCCTTCACTCTTTTAAAATTTTATTTTCCTCTGGGTTACCTGCCTGTGATATTAAGCTGTCAGGAGACTGAGGCAGGAGAAGCTCCATGAATTCAGAGTCAGCCTGGGCTACGTAATGAGTTCAAAGCCAGCCTGAACTACATAGAGAGAACCCCATTCAAAAAGTTGAAAACGAAACAAACAACCACAAAAAACTTTAATTTTTTTTATTTTTATCTTTCTAAGTTGTGGAGGTGAATTTCAATATTAGGATTCTCCTGCCTGAGCTACCTGAGTAACTGAAGTCACTGTGTGTGCCACCACATGGGCTTTGAAAGTACATTTTGTGTTTTCTTTTGTCTAATGGAAAAAGTCCACCACATTTCATTAGTTTATGACCTTGTCTTCAAGGAGAAAAGAAAATAGAAGCTATCATGTTGGTCCTTAGTAAACTTTGTGATACCAACTGTGATCTCAGTTTGAATTATGGCTCTAGGATTTAACAAACTCTGTGACCTTTAGCAACCTAATCTTTAAGCCTTGTTTTATTTACCCATATTAAGGCTATAATAATGGATATCATGCATATATTAAGCATAATGCCTTGCCTGTAGTGTTAGATAGTGGTGGGATATCAGGAATGCCAGAGCAGGAGAAAGGGGTGCTCCTTTACATAAAGGGCAGAGATTGCCTCACTGTGGGGTTATGTTGGAGTAGAAATCTTAGGAAAGCGAGGGGGTGACCCCCATAAAGTTATTTGGAAAAAAGGCTTTTAAGAAGTGAGACTAAGTTAAGAGAGAATAGGAGTAATGCACAGTGTAGGAGAGGAGGGAGGTTTGTTGATGTTTAGGTGAAAGAGACATGAACATTTTTAAAATGCCCATTATGAAGTGAGAGGGAATATTTTAGTAACAAAAAGAGATAGATGAAGCTAGTTTATTTCAACAGTCTCTTAATTATTCCTCTGTACCCATTTTCTGTGCTATAGGTGGATTAATCATTGAAAATGTAAGTGTAATGACTTCTCTGCCTAAGATCTTTAAAGGCTTCTGTTTGCCATTGGCCAAAAATTCAAGTTACTTTTTAGGGAAATTATTTGAAAAAGTTACATACAGTGAAAGTTCATATTCAAGAATTTTCAAGAGTACAGAGATAGCTTATGGTAGAGTACTCGTGTAGCATGCATACCTCACACCCAAAGTTAAAAGGAGGAAAGCTTTATTTAGCTCACAGTTTATAGAAGTTTCAGTCTGTAATTGGCTGGCTTCAAGGCAAAGTGGCACATGGCAGGAGGGTGGCAGAACACAGCAAAGAAAATAAGGGAAAACCCAACCGCAGCTCCTTCTATCCCTTACATTCTGTCCAGACTACTAAAATGGATAGCACTCACACCCTTAATCCTCTCTCATCTTTGAGCCTAGCATTGCATAGAAATCAGTCACATACTCCAGATATAGCCACCCACCTATAACTCTGTAAATCTCTTGGGAGAATGTCTAGGCACAAACCATAACAATGAGGCCTTGAGCTTGATCTCTGCTACTGCCAAAACAAAAACCGCAAGCAAAGGTGGGGCTTAAGATTGTTATTAGGACTGAAGTCATTCATTGTAAGTGCTTATCAGAGGCTTCATAGATCTCGCATGCCTAGAATTAACAGTTCATAGATAGGTCTTTAGCTTAAAGAGAAAATATAATTTTTCAATCTAATACAAAAGAAGTTTAAAATGAATCATAGTTTAAAAATAATTAATGATTAGATACTTATGATTTTGTATAGAATCAAATAAGTGTAAAATAGACATGATAGCTCCTTTCTTACTTGCAAATATAACCTAGGTATTAAAATTCAAAGAAAAGGCAAAACAGTGTGTGTGAAACCTGGTCATTATTATAATCTCCCTTTGTTAGAATAAAAATATTTTCAAATCTGGAGCTACTGTCATTTGATGATGTTTAGAGTGTTTTCGGGGGGAGGTACCAAGAATCGAACTCAGGAACTCTCACCTGCCATGCAAATACTGCGCTGCTGAGCTATGTCCTCCGCTCTCCAGAAACATTTATGACTATTACCTGGGAAGGTAGGTTGAAAAAATGGAAAGGCGGTACTGCTGAAATCTAGTGGGTAGAGAGTGGAGGTGTTGCTTAGTTTTCAACAATGCAGAAAACAGCCTCTACCACAGCAAAGAGTTAGCTGTCTGGGAAACGAGAAGGTAGTCTTCTAGTAATGGAGGAGATGGAGGTTGGGACAAAAGGCGGGGATGAAGATAATAAAAATGTTATGTGAATGTATTGGTACACCATCAATAATCTGTGTTCTTTACTATCAGTATGCAACCAAAAAAGAATTATCTATCCCAAAATGTCAGCAGTATCAGTCTGTAATTGATTGTGGTTTGTTTCAGAAATGTCTGTTGTTCAAAAAACTTCTAAATGAGCTCTCAAAGCTACAGAAGAAAGATTTTTTTATTAACAAGTATGAGTACTTTCAAAGGAGAGAAAGCAAATAAAGTATCTTTAAAAGGAGAAAAAGCATGGGCCGGGGATTTAGCTCAATGGTTCTGGCGCCTGTCTTGCAAGCGCAAGGACCCAGGTTCAATCCCCCAGCAACCACATACAATACTGGGTGTGGAGACTCACTCCCAGCAGCCATCAGCACCACTTACCACAGTGCCGGGCGTGGTGGCTCACGCCTGTAATCCCAGCCCTTGGGAGGCAGAGGCAGGTGGATTGCTGTGATGTGAGTTTGAGGCTGAGCTCAGGGCCAGCCTGAACCACAAAAGTGAGACCCTGTCTCAAAAAAAAAAAAAAAAAAAAAAAAAAAAAAAAAAAAAAAAAAAAAAAAAAAAAAAAAGAGAAAAAGCAAATAAAATCATCTTATTTTTAAAAGGAAGTATCTATTTTAAAGCATAAATATTTTATGGTAGTTGTATATGTTGTCTATAAAAATTAATTTGGGAGAAAAATTAATTTGGAGATAGAGTGATAACTCAGTGTATGGGGATTTAGCTTAGTAGTTCCAGCATGTACTTTGCAAGCGCAAAGACCTGAGTTTGATCCCCGGTAACCACGTACCACCGTGCTTGGCGTGGTAGCTCATGCCTGTAATCCCAGCACTTGGGAGGCAGAGGCAGGAGGATTGCTGTGAGATTGAGGCTTGCCTGGGCTACCAGGTGAGCTCAGGGCCAGCCTGAACCACAAAGCGAGACTCTGTCTCAAAAAAAAAAAAAAAAAAAATTTCATAGTGTTTATATACAGAAAACAAAACATCTCCTAGAGAAAAGCATGACTCTTCAAGACATTAAAACCCAAAGATTTTTTTCTAATAGTGTTCTTGAGGATACTGTGTACTGACTATAATGTGAAAAGTGTTTAAAATCACATCTTTTCATTAAATAGAATATTTTCTGTAGTATTCCCCAAAATGGCCAGTGGAATCACATCATTCTTAATTCTAATAACAGCCACTTTATTGTGATCTAGTACCATAGTCCTAAGAACTTCACACCCTGCTGCGCTGAATTCCCGGTAGACTTCATGAAAAGTCCTTTTCTGATATGACTCAGATTCTTTCCTCTCCCCTCACCTTTTCTCTTCATTAAGTAGTACTGTCTAATACAAAAGAATGAAAATTTCTTGTGATTATTCCTGTGGATCAAGATTTTGTTGAATTCGTTTTGTAACTTGTGTCTTAAACACAGCATCTTTTAAAATATAAAATATATTAAAACAAGGATTTAAAAGACCATGATCATCTATTCCCATAGAAATTCTGATACCAGCTCTCTTCCTCGTCTACAGAGGATCTAAGTTTGGGAGTACAGTAATATTTAAGTTGTGAAATGGCTCCGAGCTTGAGCTTTTCATTACTCGAACAGTAAAGTTTAAAAAAAAGAAAAAAAAATTGCCTTGGGTTCATAACTGGCTGATAGTTGAACCGAAAATCTGACTTGAAAAAGCCTGTGTGGGCCAACAGTGAGTCATGTATCACATCTCATCATGGACACACAGGGTTGATATTTCTCCCCAAGCATCACTCTCAAGCAGACAAAATGTGGTGCTTGCATTAGTACGCTAAAACATTCATCGTTGTGCTTTTTTTTTTTTTTGCTTTCTTTGCGTAAAATATCATAACCATGGCTCCCCAAAAAAGTTAGGGATACTGTTGGTAAAGCTAAGTGAGAAACTGTGAGAGCAATCATAGAGTTAAAATCATTGTGAAATTTGTTACAGTCCTGAACAATGAACTTATAAATGTAATTTTGGGGCCTTGGAACTCTAGTCATTTAGTTTCTCATCGTTTAGTTTTTCCACTGTTTCTCATAGGAAAAATATGTTCAGTTCTCAAACTTTTTGGTGTTCAAACACGAACTTGGAATGTACAAACTGAATTGTGATATGTATCTAAAATGTACCAGTAAGACACAGAGAAAAAATAAATTTGCATTTCCCTTATGACTGATGACCTTGAATGCCTTTTAAAATGCTTATTTGCTATTTGTTTCTCTTACTTGTTCAACTTTTTGTCTAACTAAAAATTTCTTTATTACTAAGTTTTGAAAGTTCTTTAAATTCTAGATATCGGCCAGGTTTGTGACACATGCCTATAATCCCAGCACCTTGGGAGACAGAAGGGCGGAAGATCACAAGATGAAGCTCAGCATGGACAAGTTAGACTATCTCAAAAAGAAAAAGGGCTGGGCTGGGGAGTTAGCTCAGTGGTTCCAGCGCCTGTCTTGCAAGTGTGAGGACCCAGGTTCGATCCCCAGTTAACCACATACCATACTGGGGATGGAGACTCACGCCCAGCAGCAATCAGTACCACATACCACAGTGCTGGGCGTGGTGGCTCACCCCTTTAATCCCAGCACTCGGGAAGCAGAGGCAGGAGGATTGCTGTGATGTGAGTTTGAGGCTGAGCTCAGGGCCAGCCTGAACCACAAAGTGAGACCCTGTCTCAAAAAAAAGCCTTAAAAAAAAAAAAAAAAAAAGAAAAAGGCCTGATAGGGCCCGGGATGTAGCTCAGTGGTTCAGCGGCCTGCTTGGCAAGCACAAGGTCCTAAACTCAGTCTCTAGTACGATAAAAGTATAATCAAAAACAAATCATCTTCCTCTGAGAAAAACGGTTGGAGATGTAATTCATTGAGCAGGCCGTGGGTTCAATCCCCAGTGCTGACTTAGGGAAGAAAGTTATAGTTACTAATATTTGATCGAATGTATACCTCAAAGATTTTTGGCCTTATTCTCTTACCTTAGGAAAGTGGAAGCACTTAATTTCAATTATGTTTAATTCCTAATTTTATTAATCATATTTTTGACTTTGTAGCTAAGAAAATTTTGCCCAACCTAATGTCTTCTAAAAGGTTTTTAGCTTTATATTTTACATTGAGGTTGTGATTGACTTTTAAGTTGTAGATCAGTTTGGAAACACATACTTGAGTTTTTATAGTATTAAGTCCTTTGACACATTGCATGGGATTTAAGTCTTTTGTTCAGTAAGACTGTAGTTTTAAACATAGAGATTTTGTACATATTTTGTTCTATACTTTATTGTATGTATGGTATCTTAAGTAGTATTTTTAAATCCGGATTTCCAGCTTTAGTTCTCACATATAATTTAATTGATATTTCTATATCTTGCAACCTTGCTAACCAGTTCTAGGACTTGTTTTGAAGATCTTTGTGATTTTTCTCTCTAGATAATCATAATGAATGTTTGCTTGTTCTTTTTTGCTTGTTCTTTGTTTTATCAAACTTCTCTTGAGATTAATGAATATGTTTTATAATTTTCCTTTACCTTTTGTTTGGCCTGTTATTTATAATATAAGGTGAGAGAGAGGCGATTGTAGGAAAGTTTTACATCAATGTTGTTTTTTGTTCTTGTTTGTTTGTTTTTAGTTTTTTTGCGAAAGGGTCTCGCTTTGTAGTTCAGGCTGCTTTTAAACTCCGCAGTTTTCCTGAGTGCTGGGATTACAGGTTTTTGAGCCACCATTGTGGTACTGTTGCTGGTGGGCGTAAGATACCACACCTGACATTGTTGTGTGTGATTACCAGGGATGAATTAGGGACCTTGTACTTTCTAGGCAGGCACTGGAACTGAGCTAAATCCCTGGCCCTAAATCAGTGTTTTGTTGTTGTTGTTGTTTTAAATTGAAATTTTTATTGGTACATTACATGTACACATGATGATTGTACTCAGTAATGAGAAATTGTACCAGTATATGACACAACTTAATTCTCATTTTTTCCCATACCCCTACCCACCCTACCACCTCTGCCTCCTACATACATGAACTTTGTTTTCTTTCTTTTTTTCTTATAATCTTATTGTTTTTTCCCTCATTATTTACCCCTCCACCCCATTTTGCTTTGAGTATTTTCTATTTCACAATATATAACATAACATTCTAGACCTCATTTACATCTTCATTTTCTCATACCAGAGAAAAGATAGAATATTTACACATCTGTGACCTACTTATTTCACTTATGAGGATATCCTCAAGGTGCATCCATTTAAGTATAAATGATTCAGTCTTATCATTTTTTTATGGCATTTTGTAGAAGAACCACAACTTTTTTATCCAGTCTCCAATTGATGGACATTTGGGTTGTTTCCAAGATTTAACTATCACAAACTGAACTGCTATAAACAGGGGTACACATATGTCACTGTGATATGAATCTTTTAATTCTTCTGTGTATATACCTAGCAGAGGAATAACAGAATCAAATGGTACCTCTAAATGTAATTTTTTGAGAAATCTCCAAACTGACCTCCACAGGAGTGGTATGAGTCTACACTCCCACCAACAGTGGAGAAGGGTTCCTTCTTCTTCGCAGCATCGCCAGCGTTTGTTGCTGGCTAATTCTGAGGTAGCAGCTATTCTTTGTAGGGTGAGATGAAATCTCAGTGTTGTTTTTATCTGCATCTCTTGAATGACTAGAAATGTTGAACATTTCTTCATATGCTTCTTAGCTGCTTTTATTTCTTCCTCTGAAAAGTGTTTGTTCATTTCAGATGCCCATTTTTGAAATGGGTCTTTAAATTTGGGCGAACTGATTTTTTTAAGCCCTTTTATATATTCTCGATATTAACCCTTTGTTTGAGAAATGGCTGGTAAAGATTCTTTCCCGTATTGTTGGTTGCCTTTTACCTCTGCTGGTGGTTTCTTTAGCTGTGTAGAAACCTCTCAATAGGATGAGATCCCATTTGTCAATTTCTTCTACTAGTTCTTGTGCTATAGAGGGTTTCTTTGACTGTACCGACAGTTGGACCTGGGGCCTTCTGCATGGTAATCAGGTGTTATACCACTGAACAACATCCCTACCCCTTAAACCATCTATTTATAAAATACACTTGCATAAGATTTGACTACTTTTTGTAAGTGCATGCATATTTTGTTAAAAATGACATTGGTTAGTCTTCTGATACAGTATTTCATGTGTCCATTTAATCTTAGATTTTATCAAAATATGCTCTAGAATACAGTAAACAGTATCTTATGGGATATTAATCTGAATTCTAAGTTTGTAATTAAAGTCTTTTATTGAAATTTGATTTTCATTATGTTCCAATTTCAATTGAAATGAAACATAGGGTTTAAAATATTGAGCTTCTGTGTACACAAGCTTTGGAATTGTTATACTATTTTATTTATTTATTTTAGTTTTGTTTGAGACAGGGTTTTGCTTTGTAGTTCAGGCTGGCCCTTGAGCTGTCTGTGTTGCACAAGATAGCCTCAGACTGGAGCCAATCCTCTTGCCTCTGCCTTCTAAGTGCTGGGATTACAGATGAGAGCCACCACATCTAGCATTGTAGTGTGTGGTACCAGGGATCGAATTCAGGACCTTGCATTTGCCAGCCAGACCCCAGAACCACTGAGCTAAATCCCTGGCCTACTATTTTACACATTCTTTAATTGAAAAAATAAATTATCTGTAGTTGTGAAGCACATGTGGAACCAGAAGACAATGCTTTTCTTTTTTATAGAGTAATTTATTTTTATTACATATTTATGTTTTGTAGTAGATTATAAATCTCATTATATGTAATCGTGGGTTTTTTAGAATGTGGTGAGAAAGGAATGAATAAAGATTCCTCACGTTTTATTTCTAGGTCTTCTTTTGGTTTTGTTTTTCTGAAATCAGATGCCATTAATTTAAGAAATATACCTCAGTTGTTCTTGTAATAAAATGGCTTCATTATGCAATATATAGTTTCATAGGTGAAGAACATCAATGGAGTAAAGTTAAGAAATGTTTGACTGTTGCTGTTTAGTATATTTTTTTCCTTTGGCTTTTTATTTATTGCTTTGATACAAATGTAGTTCTTTTGTTTAATGAACTTTCATGGATATGAACAGAGCTACTCTTAGGAGCTTTAACTCTGCTGACCTTCCTTGTGGGATAGTGAAAGCTTGTATGCCCGACAGGAACACGGCTCTTGTGGAACTTTGAGTAGCTGTGACCAAATCCTTGAGAAAATCAATGTAGAGGAGGAAAGGTCTCCTTTGGCTTACAGTGGGGACCTGTCACTGTTGCTCCTGAGCCTGTGGTGAAGCAGAATATGGTAGGAAGCATGTGGTTGGAACAGAGTAGCTCAGTTCAGGACAGGTGGGTACAGCGAGAGAGAGTGTGTGCTGCTTGGTTTCTTCCTCCTCTGCTTTTATTTCTGTGAGGGAGGCTCCAGCCTGTAGAATGGTGCTTCCCACACGGAGATAGGTCTCTTCCCTCAGTCTGCCCTCGTACAGGCCTGGAAAGGAAACACTGTCACAAACTTTTGTGGCACTGTGATTTGCACCTTTCCTATGTGTTTCTTAGTCCAGTCCATTGACAACCAAGATGAACTATCACAGAACTAAACCTGTTTTCAACATATAAACTTAGATCTGACATCTTCTGATGGTAGATAGCAGTCTGCACATTTATGACAGAGGGGTTGAGCAGAGAGTGCTGTAGGACACACTGGAAAGAGCCTTATTTGTTAAATAGCAGTTTTTCCTTTTTATTTATTTTTTTCTTATAGTTTCTCTCTCAGCAAGTTAGGAAGTTTTCAATATTTGCGTGCATTGTTTCTAAGTAATGTTTTATCGTTAAATAGTCCAATTTAACTTCTGCTTTTAATTGAAAACATATTCTTGAAAAGTGTTAGGTTCCTGTGCAGCTAGAATTTAAATGGAAACTGGATAGCATCAGAAGGCCCAGTAAAAACTTTTTTTAAAACTTTTTGCACCATTTTTCTATCCCTCCTTCCACATGGCAGTGAAAAGACAGAAAACTTCTCCATCAAAAACATTGAAACTATTCTTGTAGAAGCCTAAGAAGAGAGTAATGTTTTAGACACCTACTCAGGAGATCAGTGTTGGGTTTGTATTAAACTGATGGTTTGGTATCAAAATGAATGTTTTTCTTATGAATTGTACCTTTTTCTCCACATCTGTTATTTAGAAATTTCCTTGGGAACAACCTTGATTTTTTGCTGAAGCATAAGCTTTTGGAGGCTTTCACATTGTACTTCCAAGATGAAATGAGGTAATGTTGTGTGATGTTGTGAGGAAGTTAGTTGAGTAACCCAGATTAGAAGTGTTATTCTTGACTCTTGATTTACAGATTCTACATTTCTTAATGGATTAATATATCTTGGATTAAGATAAATTTTGTATTTTGCTATAATTCATTCAATAACGTTCTCCTTCCCCCTCTTCCTCTTTCTCTTCCTCTTCTTCCTTCTCATCCTCCTTCTCTTCTCCCTCTTCCTCTTCTTCCTCTTACTTCTCCTCTTCTTCCTCTTCCTCCTCTCTCCCCCCACTCCTCCTCCTCCTCCTCCTCCTCAGGATCTTGCATTTGCATACAGGCCCAGAACCATTCAGCTATACCCTGGCCCTTCGATAACATTCTCATAGCAGGCTTAGTAGATACTGTGAGATGAACTAGATGCATTGAGTTTGCTTTTATGAAGCTTATATTCTGTCAAATGTTAAATAGTCAATTACATAACAGATGTAAATATATTTGTAAGTACTAAGAAGTATGGCCTATTTTGAAAAATCTATAGTTGGACAGTTTGACTTAGTCTTAGAATCAGGAATGGCTTCCTGGAGAAAGCCACCTTTCGGTTTATCATTATAAATGTGATTGTAGATTTCATTTAAGATAATTACTTAGGGAAATACCTAAATTCAAATTATATAAAATGCAGTAATATAGTAAGATCAATTTATATTGAGGTTTATTCTTGGTCTTCTACTTGGATAGTTCAGTTGAAACTTGATTTCCTTCATTTTAATGTGACTTCTACAGTTCCTAGATGAATATAGATAGTCTAGGACTTTACCAACTGAATCTAGTCTTTGTTTTGAAATAAAAAGCCTCCTGAGTTATAACAGATTTGAAAAGTATTTGTTAAAATGCATTCAGTTTATCTTGTGTGCCATTCTGTTGATACTTTCTTAAATAAACAAAGTAAAGCATATCTGTTGTCTATCTTTCCAGATAGACTGAACTTCTCAAGGATAAAGGCCTTCTTATCTCAGAACCCTGTAGGTTGTGAGATATGTATGAGCTAAACAAATATTGAGCAAATCAATTATAAATAATCTGTATAAATAAGGAGGAAGCAACTTGGTGGCTGGCCTTCATGTTCCCCTTGGGCATCTTTGATTATCTCTGAAACAACATATAGCTCAGTGTATGAACTCTAGGTTTTGCCAGTAGTAGGGGATTAATATAGTAGAATTTAGAGTTTATATCTAAGCAAATACTGTCTTTTCCTTTGCAGTCCTGTGGGCTGGAATTGAGGGTCTTGAGCATGTTAGGCAAGTGCTCTACCACTCTCAGAGTGTAAGATGTATTCAGAATATGGGGATAGATGCCCTTCTGAAAAATCTTGTTTCTCCAGTTGAAGTATTTAGATTTGTTGAATTTACATGCTTCTTAGGACTTAGGGAAGTTTGCCTATAAAACTGATAATACCAGCAGTTTTATGTACAGTCCTCTGATAACCCATACTCAGTCACTTAATGAATACGATTTATGTAATTTGCATCTTATCTCAAATGATTTTATTTGTATTTTTCCAGTTGCTGTTGGGATGTCACTGAGAGTTAGGCAGTTTCCATCATAACTGTGACACACTCAAGGTTACAAAGCAAAGTTTTGAGCATTAGTGCCTGAATGTAGTCTCCTTACTTTTTATCTTTCCATATGCTAGCATGTTTTACTGGTTTATTAATCTAAAGTTGAGATTTTAGAAATCTTAGTCTGTTTATTAAGTATTTCACAATATATATAGAAAGTGGACTTGGAAATAAAATTGCCCAAGTAAAATAAAAATTTTCTCCCAACTTGCCAGGATGCATTTTTGGATAGTTATGTTTTGTATCTGTATTTACAGTTCTACTTTTGCTCTTTAGCAAAATTACTGTTGATTAAAATCCATCGTCCCTAAAAATTTCATTTTTTAAATCTATGGCTGTGTTTTCCCATTGCACAGTTCAGGTTGGAAGTTCTAGAGAAAGCAGATAAAAGGCATACTTTCAAACATTTGGATTACTTTCTAAAACTCCTTTAGCTAAGTAATATTTTTTCTTTTGAGTAGAGGTTTAGGAAAACTTCTGAGAAAGTCTAAAATTAGGGATAAATTTTTATTGCACTAGTTGAATTTTTGAAGTTGATTATAAGTAATGCCACTGGAAAACTGTAACTGGGATTTTAAAACCTACCTAAAAGAAAAGTTATAAACTTGTATCCCTGAAATGGAACTGCTGACAGCGATTTCTTTAAAGGAACTTTATTTGCATGTACTGCATTGAGGAGTAATCAGAAGAGTTTAAATTGTAGATCTGGGTTGCAAAGTCCTGTTATGACTGGACCGGAAATATTTATTTTCTTCAGCCATGATTGGCCAAAATCTTTTTCTTACTATATTTTTTAATATGTGAATCTGGAATCATTTCCTTGTTTTTATTATCTGGCCAGTGTGTTTAAACTGTGTACTAGTACCAAAAGTACTCAAATTGGTGCAGACATTGTGAAATTTAAGCAGGCTGATAAAAAGGCTGCAGAGGAGCGTTCGGTATTCTTGCAACAAAGCAGCGGGAGAGGTGTAAATCTTCGGAGAGCTCGAACATTAAAGTCGTTTGCCGCAGTTACGTAGAATGAATGACAATTTTTTTTTCTTCCTTTTCCTTTAAAGTAGCAGACTGTTTTTCCGTGGCTGAGTTCTGTGGGCATAATATGAAGTAGGAGGTGTTGTCTGTTTTGCTGTTGGGACTGCAGGACTGTTAAATCAGGATAACCTGGCCGACAGGCGCCATGTGTCCCAGGAAAGAGCGCTTTGCAGATGAGTTGTCTAACCTGGAGTTTGTTTTGCGATCCGTGGAGGGAGAGCATGCCTCACTTGCTCGTCCTCCCGCTCTGAGAGAACGACCCCAGCTGTAAATGCTCTCCCCGCGCAGTGAAGGGGCTCCCTCCCTCGCTCGCGCGTCTCTCCGGGAGCCGCAGCGCCGGGCACTACTTTCCGTCTGCGGCGGCTCCGCCGACCCTCGCGCACCGCCTGTGCGCGGAAGGAGACGCGGTGTCGCCGCCAGCTGGGCGGAGTAGTCCAGTCGGTCGCGGAGGGGCTGCGGCTGGCTGCCCGCACCTCTCGACGGCTGCGTACCGTTTTCTGTCAGTTGTTTGTGGCGCTGTCTGTGGCCGAGGCTGCGAGTTGGGAGTCCACGGTGGTGTCGGGGAACGGCCGCCTGCGGTCGCGCCGTGTCAGCCGAGCGGCCGGCACGCTCCTCGGTCCGCCCCTTTCCGCTCGCGGGACGCCACCGCCTCCCTCCGCTCTTCTTTCCACGGCATGAGCGGCGGGTAGGAGCGGAGTCTCGCTGCTTCCCCGGCCGCTGCCGTAGCCCTTGCAATGGCGGTGGAGACCCGGCCGGAGCTGGTGGGGAAACGGTTCCTGTGTGTGGCAGTCGGCGACGAGGCGCGTGCGGAGTTTGGGGAGAGCGGACGCTGCCGGCGGAGCTGGCGAGCGGGGGTCATCCGAGCCGTGTCACACCGGGACCGCCGCCATCCGGACCTGGCGGTAAGGAGCGGCGGCTCCGCCGTGCGGTCACGCCCCCCACTAGCGGCTTCCCAGCCTGGCCCCTGGCTCGGCCCCCCTGGCCCCGCTGCGGCCGCGCTATGTGGAGCAGCACTCCGGTGTCCCCCACGGCCGCCGGCCGGACTGGCCCGCGGGAGCACGAGCGCGGGGAGAGTGGGAGGGGGCGCCTGCTTCGCGGCGAAGTGGTCACGGTGCGGGGACTGGGGTTCAAAACTCACTCCCTGACGGGTCTGACGTGAGCCCGAGAGCCCCCCTGCTTTCCTAGCCCCTAAGTGCTCTATTTTTGAGGCAAAGTTGGTGGCAGTGTTGGTGCCATGATTCATTTTGTATTTGAATGTTTGGCTTACTAACCAGAAGCGGTGAAAATAAGAATTTTTGGTGGGAAGGGTAGTGGAAATAAGTATTTTCCCTTCTTTTGTACTTTGTTAGAAATGGATAGTGCTGTACAGTCACAGTGTCCCTGCCTTTTTGGTATGACTTTAAAGCAAGAAGCATTATAAATTTAAATGTTAAATGCCCAGCAAACCAAAAAATGCACCTCTTAACATATAAGATACTGTCAATATTTTCTTTCTGTAGTGTAAATGTGTGCACTGTTGTGAAATGGGATATGGGTTTTTGTGTTCTAGGAGCATTCTCACTAGGGGACAGATTGAAAGTAAGGAATGGAGTATATACTGTGCATCGATTAAGCTTCTCAAGGCTGTATTACGAATACATAATCAGTGAAATCTATTTCTAGTGGCTTTTTCGTTCAGATTTTTAAAGTTGAGTTCTTATCCTCTTTCAGTGTGTATGCAGGCTTCCAGTTCCAAACGCTCTGTAATATCTTGTACACATACTTGACCTGTTTTAATATATTTGTTGGAGTTTCTGAGTTGTGTAAGCTCTTATTTCCGTCACTCTAGTCACTGATAATGGTTTGATGTGTGACATGTTAACAGTGAGTGACTTGATATTGCAAAATAATGTTCATTTTGTTAGTACGTATTTCTAGTAGCAATAAGAATAGATAATTTTGAAGATTTTGTTTGATTATTATTTAAAAGGAGAAAAGTGGTTCATTAAAAACTATTATCTTAATGGTTCTATAAAGTGACACTTTTAAATCAGCAAGTACTTTTGTTTGTTTGAAAAGGCATGAGGTAGACCCGCTTCTCTTTTCACTCTGATAAGAAAAGCTTTTATCTGAAATCTAGTTGGATCTTATTAGTGTAACATTTTAAAATTACTTCATGGCAAGTTTGGAGTGGGGCTTTGTGCTTTTTACAGTATTGTGTTTAGAGTATATGAAAATCAAGAGAGTTTTACCTTAGTAATTTAAATATATTAAAATTATTTGGAAATTTAAATGATACAAAGAGGGAATTTATAGCCAATAACCCTCCCCATCAAATGCCTGACAAATGCTCTGCAAGAGCTTTAAGCCTAAGCTGTAACCCTACCGCTTTAAAAAGTTTTGAGATAAAAGAGCTCCTTAAGTTGCCCAGGATGGCTTTCAACTTGAAATACTCCTGCCAGAGGCTCATAAGTAGCTGGGATTACAGCTGTGAACCACCATCGGATTGTAAGTCATATATCATTTTTGTAAATAATAAGATAGTAAGCCAGGTATTTTAAGAATGAATTATTTATGAATGGTAGGGATTGATTAGAAAGAATAAGGAGTTTTGTGAGGTGATGGAATTGTTTTATTTCTGGAATACTGGTTCATGTATTTGTTAAAACTCATGGAATTATATATGTAATCATATATTCACTATATGTGAATTTTGCCTAAAAGGGGGGGAAAATGGTGAGCTGTGTTATGAACCTTTGACAATTTCTCCTTCAACAATGTATTTGAAAAGTGAACGTTAATTGTAGTGTAATTTTGGTAACCTACAATTACATATTAATTTCCAAATTTTCTTATATTCATATTTCTTAAATGAGATTTGGAACGGTTTAATTCCCACATAATATTATCTCTTACACTTGTTACTGCATAATAAATTTTGAAGTACTTGATCAGATATATGAAAAATGTTAAGTAGGCTATTTTTATGATTTTGCAAGTTATAAATATGCATGATGAAAAGTCTAAGTATATTAGAAATTATAGCTGTATATAAGTGATACATGATTTGAGAGGATAACTCAAGTTTGGATTGTAGTTTAGGATGTCTGATGATCAGTTACTCATATTTGCCCATACGAGAAAGTATCATGTGAATTAATTTTCTGTTCCTGCTTTAAAATAACTTTATAATTGAAACACAGATTTATTTTTTTATAGTTCTATAGATCACAATTCTGACAAAGGTCTTACTAGACCAAAATGAAGATATGATAAGAGTAGGTTCACTGGAGAATCAGGGAGATTGATTTCCTTTCCCTTTCTAGCTTGTAGAAAGTGCTTACACTCCTTGTCTCATGGCCCCCTTCTTGAATCTTAAAAGCCAGCCAGGTTTTATCTCTCTGAGTATATATACTCCCTAGTCATCTTCTTATTTCCTTCTGTTCCCATTTCTACTTTTAAGTGGCCTTGTGGTTAATTGAACACACTTTGATAATCCAAGATACTCTCACCATTTACTGATTAATGTAACATAGTCATAGTTTCTGTGGATGAGGCATGATACCATTGAGATGACATTGTTATGCTTACCGCATCATAGTAGTAAGCATACTCTTATACAGTATAACTATATTTAGGTTTTTTTCCTGTGATATAATATTGTATCATTATTATTTCCTTCTGTTTGAACTCGTAATAGTTTTCTCTCATTGCTGAGACAAAATACCTGATACCCTAAATTAAAAGGGAAGGGATTTATTTGGTGTGCAGTTCATAGATGTTTCAATCCATACTCTGCTGGCTCTAACACAGTGATGGCAAACAAGCATCATAGAGGAGAAATAACATGGTGCATACCAGGCAGTGAAAGGTAACAGTCCGTTCATGAGGCTCACATGGTCGCAACAGCAACAAGGGAGAGAGACTTCTCAGAGCCTTTCTGCCCTTTCTGTCCCATCCAAACAGCTGGAATTAGTGAGGTACCAAACCTCTCACTCACTGTAGTTAGTAATCACATGCCCTTAATCCCAGCATCACACATTCCAGATTCAGCTACCTATGGCCTAATGAATTAAATGAGATTAAATGAGGCTTTGGGGGAACATCCAGACCCAAAGCATAACATTTGTATAGTTTGATACAGATAAATTAAGACTAAAATTTTCTGTTTCATGTCAAGAATTTTATGATCTCACTAATCCCTTAAGTAAGGTGTTTAATTGGTGGAGTTTTTCCTGTTTTGGGCAGTTTCACATATTTTGATGAAGACTTTTTGAAACATAGCTTAACAGCCTTCCTTGTCTTATATATTGAACTGTATCAACCAACAAATGATCTTAACCATCTGATGCAGGAAGACCAAGTTTTTAAAGTTGGGACAGATACATCAGGAGCATTTTACATGTTATTTTTTATCCTCCTTATATGGAAACATTATCTTGCCATACATTATTGAATTTTACTCTTGCCGTACTTCTTAAAAAACTTTTCTGGAAGATGGAAGATTAATAGCATTATGGAAAGATATCCTGAAGATATTATTAATCTTGGAATAATATACTAATAAAAGACCAAAAATTGATTTAATCTCAGCTCCTTTTCACATCCTCATAGCAGTATTTTACATGTATTTTTATATTCACTTATTTATCTGCCTATACTGATCCTTCATTAACCCATCTATCTGCTTTTCCTTGACATTGAGTATGGTTATATCCTTATTTTTAAGCTAGCTCTATTTACAGAGTATTTAAGAAATGTAAGTTTGCTTGTTAGATATACAAAAGGAATGAAAAAAATCATACTGTTTCAAAGACCAAATCTATAAATTTGCTTGGAGAATTTTCAGGTAATATCTTGATTATTCTCACTAACCTTAGAATGTAGGTTTTTAAACTTTTCTAAATTGTATACATACAGATAAAAGTTATTTTTCACAATTTCTAAATATACACATTTAGTTCTAGATATAAAATGTTCATGTTCAGGAAGTTCTATTATTTCTGATTATAAATAAGTCCTTTTATTTTTAGTCCTTTTGTTTCTAATTTTATCAGTTTTTACTTGTATGTGGTGCTCAGGTAACTCTTCAGGTCAATATAAGCTTGCAATATTGATAATACTAATTGCTAATCTCTTCACATATTTAATTTTTTAAATTTTCTTTTCTTTTTTTTGAGATATGGTATCATTTTGTACTTGAGGCTTGCCTTAAACTCACTATGTAGTTCAGGCCTGCCTCAAACTTTCAGTGATACTCTTGCCTCAGCCTCCTGAGTTTTGAGATTATAGTTGTGTACCTCCATGCCTGGTAAAATGTTCAGCTTTTAAATAATTTTTAAATGAATAATTTTTACTTTATTGCTTAATGTAACGTTGATAAGTTAACTATAGTGAAAATTGGTTTAGCTAGTGAGGAGTATCTTAAGTTGAATGTATAGACTATTTTTTGGCTTTTTGAGTTTATTTTTGTTTATCCTAAAAACAGGCATAGGCAAGTGAGAAATTGCTGTAAGCTCCTCAAAGGTAAGCAAAAATTTTAGGAGACAATCATCATTAATTTACGAATTACCTAGAAATGACATCTTAAGGCCATATATCATGAGTGAGCTTACAAAAAGTGAGCTCCAGGCTCACTTTATCTGGAGTTCTGAAATCCACATAACCATAGCAACTCAGTGATATTTTTTTTTTTTTTAGATTTTTTGAGACAGGGCCTCGCTTTGTAGTTCAAGCTGCCCCTGAGCTCAGCCTCAAACTCACATCACAGCAGTCCTCCTGCCTCTACCTCCTGAGTGCTGGGATTACAGGCGTGCCGCCACTCCCGGCACTGTGGTATGTGGTGCTGGTTGCTGCTGGGGTGAGTCTCCATGCCCAGTATTGTATGTGGTTGCTGGGGAATCAAACCCGGGCCCTTGCGCTTACAAGACAGGCGCCAGAACCATTGAGCTAAATCCCCGGCCCTCAGTGATTTTTAAAAAAAATAATTCCTTTTGAAGCAAAACCTGACCAGACTATTTTTTCTTTTTTTGAGGGGGGAAGAGGTTACTGGGATTTGAACTTATGCCATTTGCACTGAGCTGCAGCCCTAGTTACCCTTTCTTGTTAATGTATTTTGAGACAGGGTCTTTGTAAGCTACCCAGGCTGGATTTCAACTTGTGGTTTTCTTGCTTCAGTCTTCCAGAATACTGAGGTGAACTCCTTTTGTAAAATAGAATCTAGGGCTGGGGATGTAGCTCAGTGGTGTTGCACTTGCCTGGGAAGCATGAGGTCTTATGTTTGATCCCCAGAGCTGCAAAATAAAACAAAACAAATAAAGTAGAATCTAGTAAGAACTGAATCATTTGGTTTATAGGAGAAATGTTAATAATGTGCTTAATTTTAGTGCTCTGGTCTCAACTTGTCAGGAGTCAGTCTTATATACAAACTACATTCAAATTTGTCTGGTGTTCAGATACACAATTTTTTCAATGTGTACTTTAGTAAACTTTGTTATAAAATTCCTAATCTGACAAATCAGTGAGGATTACATGATTCATCTTTTTTTTTCTTTTTTGTTTTGGTCTTAATTTTGTTTTTTGAGACAAAGTCTCTGTGCACCTCAGGCTGGCCTTTACCTTCAAGTGTAGCTCAGACTGGCTTTGAATGCTTTGCAGCCCTCCTACCTCAGTCTTGAGTGCTGAATTTTATTTATTTATTTATTGTTTTAGACAGGGTCATGCTTTTTAGTTTGGGCTGGCCCTGAACTCACGATGTAACCCAGGCAAGCCTTGAACTCTTGGCAGTCTTCCTGCCTCTGCCTCCCGAGTGCTGGGATTACAGGCGTGAGACACCATGCCTGCCTTGGTAGTATGTTGTATGGGGGATTGAAATTGGGACCTTTGGCTTGCCAGGCAGATGGTGGAACCACTGAGTTAAATTCCTAGCCCAACTGCTGGATTTTAAGCACCTAACTTCATCCTGCATTTTAAGGTTAATACTCAGTAAGTTGGAACATTTTCTGTAATTATATAGCAGGAGGGAATCTTTTCATGTAGCATTTTTATTTTATATTCATTTTTGTAAAATTTTAGTAAATTAGTTGGTCAAAATATGAACTTTAGCTGAGAATGTGGCTCAATAGTTTAATATTTCACTGGCAAGCTCCAGGACCTGAGTTTGATTCCCAGTACCAAAAGAAAATACGATCTTTATATTTACCTTATAATGTAGGGCCTGTTAATTCACTTAAAACGAACATGTTTAATTCATTTACAATTCCTTTATTTTGCTTGACATTGGACTAAACTCTAAAGTTATAGCGTGTTATATGCCAGTTTCCTAGACTTAACCAGTGGGAACTAATTCATTTGATAATTACCTTATTGAATTTGAGCAGTAGAGACAATACTTTTGGAGGTTTACCAGTTTGTTTTGGTTTAATTAATTTCATAAAAGATTGTAGATTTTGGATACAGTGTCTTGCTATCTCATATAAGCCCAACAAAATGGATCTTAGTAGAGCCTCTTGAATTATTTGCAGTAAATAAGTGTGTGTGAGTGTTTGTAACAGAACATTTAAAAAACTAAATTCCTGAAGAAGGGAGTGTGATGGCACATGGCCGATAGTCCCAGCACCTTGAGAGACTGAGACAGGGTGATGACAGGTTCAACTTCAACTTGGGCAGTGTAATTAACTTTAGGATAAGGAAGACTATCGTGTGAAGGGACTGGTTTCAACCCCCCAGTACCAAAACCAAAACAACCAAAAGCCTGTTTCTTATGATGTATTTGTAATTGATTTTATAGATTCTCAGTTTTCTCATTTGTCTGGTGAATGAAGAAGTGGTCTACATCCAGAGGTTTTCCTATTCAGTCATTCTACAATTGTCATTAATAATTTTTACCTGATATATCTTGGAATAATGTCTGTCAAACAAAAATAAAGTTTACATCTATTGCAAAAGCTCTTAATTCTGACTTAATACTGGTATCAGTATTGCATATCAAATGCAAGAGTCACACTTCTATGTGAATAATGTGTTTTCTTTCTGCTTAGTATTTTTTGAGTAATCGCTATTTGGCTTTTTTTTTTTTTTAATACTGTTTTAGTGTATGTTTCTACGGCTAATCTTGAACTCATAGGCTCAAGTGATACTCTTATGCCTCAGCTTCCTAAGAACCTGGAATTACAGATGTGTGCCACAGTGCTTGGTTTGAATTTTTTTTACTTTGTAAAATGAGGAGGGATGAATATCCGAAGACAATGATATTAGGCATTGAAATGAGTCAATAAATATTTCCTCATGCATGTGGAAGATTTAGTGAGCTCTAAATTTAGTTAGATTTAGTTTTTGGTGAAAGTAGTATCTGTTTCAGATAGCTGAAAAGTCAAGTTGACATTACTTCGGATCTGTTAATCTGAAATTATGAAAGAATACATTTATAGTTCTGTTTGTTTTATTTAATACCTATATTTAGGAGAAAATGAATATATTGGCATTAATTTGAGAATACTTTTATTTTTCTTCATTTTATTAAAGTATATTGAAGTTTTGGAAATTAGTGATTCCAAATATGACAAATAAATACACTTGGATAAAATCAGACATACTTGTATCATTGTCTAGAATGAATTATGGGGAAATCATGTAATATGTAATCTTTAATTTCTCTCTGCTAGTTTCCTATCTGTAAAAGGAGTTCTTGTGAGGATGTAGTAAAAGAATTAATAATGGATACCTTAGTCACTTTCCTCTTGCTGGATGGAATATAATACCTGACATCACTTAGAGGAGGAATACTTTATTTTGGGTCATGGTTTCAGCCCATAGTAGGCAAGCTCCAAGGCAGGAAATCATGGGAGGGTGGGTAGCAGAGGAAAAGGTGCTCAATCCAGGTGAGCCCTGAGGAAGGAGGAGGGGA
Source organism: Petromus typicus (assembly GCA_004026965.1). Classification (NCBI taxonomy): domain Eukaryota; kingdom Metazoa; phylum Chordata; class Mammalia; order Rodentia; family Petromuridae; genus Petromus; species Petromus typicus. The sequence goes on along the minus strand of PVIR01001698.1, from coordinate 52,709 downwards.
GATGTTGCCCTATAAAGGCATGCCCCTAGGGACCTACCTCCAGCCAGGCCTCACTTCCTGACAGCCCGCGCAGCTACTGCACTCCGAAGTGGGGTTATGATCCAGTTACCTTTTGAACACATAAGGCTTTAGGGGAACGTTTTAGGTCTAAACCATAAGAGTAGATACTTTAATTCTTTAGTTTGTTTTTATGAAATTATCTGTATATGAGCAATGATTCCTGTGTTAACTGGTGTATTCATTTGTTTTCTGTACATATATATATATATATTTCTTTAGCCTCTGAAAAGGAAGAGCAGTAAGGGATTTTTGAAATCATGGAGCCACGTCAAGACAGCAGTTTGAATACAAATTTCTCATTCCAGATTAGTGTTTCTTGATACTTTTGTCACATTGCTTTTCAAAGTGGTTTGTATAATTCAGACTTTCACAATAAAAACAATGAATCCCTTCAGTCACTATGATAATTAGTATATATGAATTTTGCTCTTTCTTGATTTCTGTTCTCTAGTGGTTCAAGTTCTTTTGAGCTGGCTGGTTTTTTTCGTTCTATACTTGGGACCACTAGGTTTAAATCCTCTTCCTCCAACATATATTCAAATATTCATTTTACTTTTAGGTTTATATCTTCTCCAGTCTACTGTATGTGAATAGGCTACTCATCTTGAATTTCTTGCATTTCTTACTTTCCATGTTTGTTAGTAGATCTTCCTTTAACTGACAAGTCCATATATTCAGTAAGAAAGCTTAGATTTCCCCAAACTTATTTCTATACTTTTGAAACTTAGAATTCACTAACTCCTACACAAACTATTATGCCTCTTTAGTAAAACGCTTTTCTTGGTAATTTTTGAAAATGTTGCAATATATATACTATACATGTTTAAAAGTTTAAAAGCACATTTCCTATTTCCTTTAAAATTTTATTTACTGATGAAAATATTCTGATATTAAATTTAAAGGAGATATACTATTTTCTGTCAAACTGAGTCAAAATGGGAGAAGATGGATCATGTGATGTATAGAGTATCAGTTACTGAATTTGAAAGATCAAAAGTCCAGTTTAAAAGCATTTCATTCAAAATTCACAAATACGATAAAACTACTTTTGTTTGATTCTAATATGTACATTTTTCATATTTTAATGGTTCTGAAATTACAGCATAGTTTCTATTTAGTTCACATCAAAAGTGACTTTTTTACCACTGGACAAATTATCAAGTAGCAGTATATTGATGGTAGTCTTCATGCAAAATATGTGACCCTAGTTATATAGAATTTTGCAGTATCTCTGTAAGCCCTTAAAACTTACTGAAGCGTTTGAATCATATGAGTTCTGATATTTACTGTATTAAAAATTAAAACTGAGATTTTTAAAAACAAGACATAAAAGCACATATTTTGTTACCATATCAGCAGTGTCATCCCACTATAGGTAATCTGTGACAACTGCTCTGGGCCCTGGTGAGTGGACAAGGCAAATAATGTCCTAACATTGTCATTATTATTAAATTTTTTTAACCTTTCCTCTTCAGTGGATTTTATTGTCCCTGAAAACCTGTGGTAAGATGTATGTTTGTCCATGTAATTGTCTACGTAGTTGAATTATTTACATGAATATCATGTCAAGTGGTTAAATTTTGAGTTGTCTTTGGCATTTTTGATATCTTTTCAAATTTCTCCATATATTTGCTATATCATCATATCAAAGTAGCTATGATGGTTTTTTTTTAATGTAGAGGACTATTTATTACAGTATTAAAGAAGGTTGGCATGATAGGAGGAGGAGTCAGAATTTCTAGAATAATTCTTTGTTTTTGTTCTGTTTTGTTTTGTTTTTTGAGACAGGGTCTCACTTTGTAGACAGGCTGGCCCTGAGCTCAGCCTCAAGGTCACATCACAGCAATCCTCCTGCCTCTGCCTCCCTAGTGCTGGGATTACAGGCGTGAGCCACCATGCCCGGCACTGTGGTATGGGGTACTGATTGCTGCTGGGGGTGAGTCTCCACACCCAGTATTGTATGTGGTTACCGGGGGATCGATCCTGGGTCATTGCGCTTGCAAGACAGATGCCGGAACCACTGAGCTAAATCCCCGACCTCCTCTCGAATAATTCTTAAGAGAATTTTTCATAGGTAGGAAGAAGTCTTTAATTCATGTCTTGTAAAACACTGACACTTAGACTAAAACATCTGATCCATCTATCGAAATTATAAATTTAAGAATGAAAAAATATTTTTAAGGTCAGTGGAATATCAAAGAAGGACACAGTATGTTAATGCCTGGATAAAGTTGTGCATTGTCATTTTATATAAAATGGCTTTTTGCGTATTTACTGTAGGATTTATTTCCTTCCTAGATTGTCATTCCATAAATACAGTTTTAACACTGATGCAATATAATACTAGGTGAAATATTTGTGAAGCAATTAAGTTGATAAACTGTTTCCAGGGTGTTGACTAGCACCATAATATTACTTGGCTTGTGTTGTATTTCATCTTTAATATCACATTGATGAAGTATCATAGATTTTATTTTAGAGCATTTCCCTGTTTTCTAAAATGTTTCTGTTGCTTTAATTTTCATAATCTTTCATCATGCTTTTCTTCTTTCTTTTTTCATACCAGAAATTAAACCCAAGGTCTCACCCTAATGAGGTTGGCACTGTACCACTAATCTACATCCTCAATTCTCTGATCATACTTTAATCACAAGTGAAATCATTTAAGAGAAACTTGTACTTTAAATTGTTCATCCAAATTAAGAATAAGTAATGAATGTGCATATAGACATTTGTGTTCACCTTGTACAGTAGTTATGAAATATATAAACATATAGAATAGTTATTAAGAACTTGAAATACAAAATTAAAGTTTGATGGAATCTTAGAGGAAATGACCATAACATATATAGACTGTTTTTTATACTGATGGTAGTCTGCCAGAAGGTACTATTAAGCTTTAATGTATGTATCTAGGGAATAAAATATTTAAAAGGCTTTTTCTCTAGACATCATACTCATATTTTGGTCTTATATCTGAGGTAGAGGACCAAGAATTGGTATTTTATTTATTGATTGAGACAGGATCTCTCTTTGTAGTTCAGTCTGGTCCTGAACTCACTGTGTAGCCCAGGCTAGCCTCAAACTCAAAGCAGTCTTCCTCCCCCTGCCTCCTCAGTGCTGGAATTACAGATGTGAGCCACCACATCTGGTATTGTGGAATATAGTTACAGGGAATCTAACTTGGGACCTTGCGCTTGCCAGGCAAACACCAGAACCGTTAAGCTAAATCCTCAACCCCCTAAAATTGGTATTTTACTAAAATTTACTTTTTGAGCAGATATTAAAATGACAATAAAAATACTGTATTTTTTTTTTCTTAGCTAAAGTTCCTAAAACACCGTATTGGTTCTTTTTTTTTTTTCTTTCTTTCTTTTTTATCTTTATTGGTACATTAAATATACACATCATGATTGCACTCCATAATGGGGATTTGTACCAGTATAAGACACAACTTAATTCTCATTTTTTCCCATATTTATTATAATTCATTAATTTCTTGTCTTTGAGGATTTCCTCAAAGACAAAAACAGTTGTGTATAAGTATTTCAGCAAAGCATCAAGAAAAAGATTTATGTATCACAGTCTAGTGAAATGTAGTACACAGTTCAGTCAAGTAAATATTTTTGCCAAAATATAATTGATCCTGAATATAATCAAACTTGTCCATGAATTTATAGAACATGAGAGTAAAAGAGCATGTTACTGATTTTATTTTATTTTACTTTTTTGAGACAGTGGCTCTGTGTAGCCCATTTTAGCTCAGTCTCCTGAATGCTGGGGTTACAGGCTTGTAACACCACACTGGCAAGGAGCACATTAAACTACATGAGGAGGCAGTCAATTATAGCCAAAATGTGGAAAGTTCTAGACTGTTCCCAGGATGGTAGCCAGCAGTTATGTGTGGTAAGTTAAATTAATTAAAACTTAGTACAATAAAATTTCTCAATCACTTGGGTTACATTTCACAGCCCACATGGCTAGAGGCCAAGGTTTTGAGCAGCATATTAAAAAAATTCCATCATTGAAGAAAATTTATTGTTTTAAATACCATTAAAATAGAAAAGTTGTATAGTCTTTAAATTGAAATGGTTAAATGTAAAAGCAAGAGAGGAAAAACAGACAAGTATAGAAAAGATGGGAAAACAAAGTTCAAAGTAATATACTCGAGTTACAGCATAAATTCAGGCATATCAGTAATTATATGAAATGTCATTTGACTCACTGATTCTATTAGATGGTCAGACCTGGAGGAGGAAAGCCACGAAACTCACATATTTGCTGTTTATAACAAGTTTATGTAAAACAAAAGTAACTTGCTTTGACTCAAGATTGTATCAATACTTTATTCAGAAAATAATATAAATAAATATTAAAATACTTCTCTACAAAAAATTTGAACAAAGAAGCTCATACTCAAACATGAGGCTTTTGAAATGTCACTGGATTATGGAGGCATTATAGCTAAATATGTTAGAGGCCTCATCCTAAGAGAAAGATCAGTGGGGCCTGACCTAGAAGCATATATGTACCTTCCCAGTTCCTCCCTTGACTCACTCTGCTTCCTGTCCATTGTCCCAGGAACAGCTCTCCCTTCTCCACTGTATTCCTCTTCCATGCTCTCTTGCTTTGTAGCCATCAGCTATGGACAAAAGTGGAAACCAAATTAAACCTTACCTCTTAAAGTTTTGAGTGTAAGGTAATGTGTCCCAGTGATGGGGAAAGTGACTAAGATATCTCTGTGCCAGATACTCTTTTATACTACTCTTTTGTAAATACAGACTTAAAATTTGTTGTGTGTAGTTTCATTGTCAACTTGTAAGTTTTCTTATTGGTGAACATAGATGATTTTCTATTTATTTGTATCATCATTAGAAATCTTTTTTCTCCTGGGTTAATTTATAAGTATTTCATTTTGTTCAGTGTGTTGCAAATGGAATTACTTAGAATTTTTTTTTTCTTATTGTTGGTTTATAGACACAACTGACTATTGTATCCTACAATTTTGATTAATTTATTGGTTCTACAGTTTTTCTGCATATGTGAAAGTGCTAGGAATTTATGCATAGAAAATCATGTCATCCATCGACAGACATAATTTTTACTTTTATAGTTTGAGCCAGCTTTGTTGTTTAATTTTCTGACAAGCATATGCAGTGCTACGCTGAATGAAGTGGCAGAAGTAGTCATCTCTAGGTTGTTGTTGATAATAGTATTTTACCACTGGGTATGATGTTAGCTGTAGGACTTTTATATGTGACCTTTTATATGTTGTACTTTTCTGCTGTTTGTGGTTTGTTGGGTGTTTGGTCATGACAGAGTGTTAAACTGTATCAGATACTTTTTCTGTGTCAATTGGGATGATCATTTTATTTCTGCATTCTGTTAATGTGGTTATTTGATTTTTTTGGATATTGAACCATTCTTCCATTATGGCCGTAACTCATTTGTTTGTGGTATTTAATATTTTAATTTTATTTATCAAAACATTATTTTATAACTTCTTCCATCATTTCTTTCCCACAAATATTCTGGTGTAATTTTTCCTGCAATTGTACATTAATTTTATTCTCCTTTAGGAAGTTTGAACATATTTTCATTATTGAACTTGCACTTCAAACAGTATGGAATGTCCTTTCAACTTTTCAAGTTTTTTAAATTGTTCTTTAGTGGATATGGTTTTCCTTGTATAGATCTTGTGTATTTGTTGGGTTTATTCTTAAATATTGTATGTTTTGAGTCCTGAGTGTATATAAGTGTATACTGTGGATCAGTACATACTTCTCACTCACTTGTTTCTTTAGACCTGATTTTTGGACTTAAAAAACATTACCACATTTTGCCAGTATGTGTGTTTTTAGCTCTTGTAATAGCTTAAAAACTTTGATATAATGAAGTTAGAGTAGAGAAAATATGTTTGAAATGTGTAAAGAAAACAATCCTACTAGCTTAAGATTGTTGATGAAGCCCAGGAATTTAGCGCAGTGATTCTAGTGCCTGTCTTGCAAACACAAGGGCCCGGGATCAATTCCCCAGTAACCATATACAATACTGGGCATTGAGACTCACCCCGAGCAGTAATCAGTACCACATACCACAGTGCCAGGCATGTGGCTCTTGCCTATAATCCCAGCACTTGGGAGACAGAGGCAGGAGGATTGCTGTGATGTGAGTTTGAGGCGGAGCTCAGGGTCAGCCTGAACTACAAAAGCAAGACCCTGTCTCAAAAAAAAAAAAAGAAAGATTATTGACCATTGCATTTTTTTTTCTGCCTTTCAATATTAAATTGTATTTAGTAGAAATACAAAATTGAGTTTACATAGGTTGTGTGATGACTCATATGTAGTAAAATTGTAACACCAGTTTCTGTACTTACAGATACTTCTTTTTTACTTAAAATTTTCACCTTTACATTATTACAAAAGTGCCATACATTCAGTAGAAAAGATAATTTGAATTCTGGTCTTTTTCTGGCTCTAGAAAAATACGTTGTGATACTCTTACATGATACTAAGCTCTTGGCTAACAGTGTAAATATTCTGACATGTTAAAGACAGCGCAGGCTTGCCTATGATATTCCCCATCCTTCTGCCTCACTCAGTCACCTGTGTGCTAGGAGTATGGGCTTGTGACACAAGTCGTAAAAAGATCCTTTTTTTAAAAAAAGTCAAATAGGAGAATATAAGTAAAAGAAGAATGCAAAATGAGAATCAGAGAAGAATTTAAAATCTTAAGACATAAAGGCAAGAGCAGTTGATTAGTTTCATTTATATTACATTTGCTATGTGTATTCTTGAAATCTTAAGCACTTTACATATATTAATTTCATTTATGTGGAACCTTCATGAGCTAGTAACTCTAGTTACTTCATATTACATATCTCAAATTTGAGAAATACAGAAAATAGGGAAATTGTCCAGGGTCCCATTATGACTAGTATTTGAACACAAGTCTTGTGACTTCAGGATCATGTGTCTCTTTATTTAAATTAATTAGCTTATTTTCAGATAAAGTCTGTTGTGTATTACTAGCCTGGGAATCATTCTCTCTCAGCCTCCAGGGTAGCTGAGAATATATGTCTGTGCCTTTGTGCCAGCCTTCCAGAGTCCATTTTCCTTTGTGTTACATTGCCTCATGGTACAGTAATAGAGTTTCAAAAAAAAAATCACATGAGTTGAAGTTACTGAAATCTTAAGCACTTTTTTGTAGTTGAATTTAGGCTTTGGTATAAATGAATAGTGGTGAATCTATGGCATGCGTACCACAACAGGTTGTTTGTTATCTTTTTTTTTTTTTTTTTGAGATAGGGTCACTATGTAGCCCGGGTGAGCCTTGAACTTACAGCAGTCCTCCTGCCTCTGCCTCCTGAGCGCTGGGATTACAGGCATGAGCCACCACACCTGGCACTGTGGTATGTGGTACTGATTGCTGGTGGGTGTGAGTCTCCATGCCCTTGCAACTCCTTCAACTCTTCTATACTCTGTCATCTGAGTAACTTCTCATTGCTGAGACAAAGTGCCCCATGCTCACAGGCAAAAGGAAGAAATATTTAATTCAGCTCACAGCTCAAAAATTTCACTCCATAATCAGCTGGCTTTATTATAAGGTAGCATAGCAGAATATTATCACAGAGGACCCAAGAGTCCGTGGCAGACAAGTAGGAATGTGACAGAGCAGTGAAGCAGAAGCAATAAGCCTTCCTTTCCCTTTTATTCCATACCAGTTTGGGTCCTCCCATTATCTACACCCAGAACTGTGCTAAACCAGTCAGTGAATTAAGTTAGTTATCACATGCCTTTAATCCACATTTATGCACCCAGTTCATGCCACCTCTGAAAAGCCCTACCTATGAGAGCTTGAAGCTTTGAGGGGTACATCTAGATACAAGTCATATCACCTGTGCTTGGTTCATTCCTACCATATTAGGACACAACTCTTTCAAATGCTTTACCCAACCTCACACATTTTTTTCTTCCTACTTGTTTGGGTTCATGACTTGAAGCAATATGTTCACACATAAATGTCATGAGTGTGTCTTGGGACTTCATTTTCTGACATATAAAATAGGGAATATATTTATCTAAAAGGCTGTTATAAAAGTTTAAATTATGAAAAGCCATAACTATAATGTCTTTTATGTTTCTTTACTAAACTGAATTATCCACATTTCATATTTTGAGGACTTCAGAAGATAATGATAGTAATCTTTGCCAATAATCTCAAGGCTGAGACTTTAAGAAGATAGTTCTTTGCTGCTAAGTGTCAGTTGATCACTAGGCTTTTAGGAGATAGATCACAAGAACTTCTTGCAAAGAACTCAAATCCTCCAAAAACTTTTAAAAGTGTTCATATGATACTAAAAATATTTAGGGTTTTAAAGAATTTTGGTGTTTGGATTGAGGATATTCATTCAATGAAAATTTTACATATTATAAAATTTGAAGAAAAAAATAAAAAATTTGAGATAGTTCTGGTCCCAGGCATTTTGGATAAGGAAGGGATACGCAACATGTTAAAATGTTAAGGTGTAGGAAGAAGAAAGAGTAGGGAGAGCAATTAGGAGACAGTTGTAATAACCCAGGTTTATGGGCCAGGGAGTTAGCTTAGTGGTTCCAGCGTGTGTCTTTCAAGCGCAAGGGCCGGGGTTCGATTCCCCGGCAACCACGTACCATACTGGGCGTGGAGATTCACGCCCAACAGCAAATCAGTACCACATACCACCGTGCCGGGTGTGGTGGCTCACACCTGTAATCCCAGCACTCGAGAGGGAGAGGCAGGAGGATTGCTGTGATGTGAGTTTGAGGCTGAGCTCAGGGCCAGCCTGAACCACAAAGCGAGACTGTGTCTCAAAAACAAAACCTAATAAATAAATAAATAAATAAATAACCCAGGTTTAATCAGAAGAAAATCTCTCTATCTGCCTTCTCCATGAAACCCATGCTCTTGATTATGCTAGATGAACATCCTTCCTATCCCTCCTTCTTGGGTTTGTATTTTTTTATTCCACCTAGCTTTGCATTGTAGCTCAGGATGCCCTTGAACTTGGCATTGCTCCTGCCTCAGCCTTTCAAATACCAGGATTACAGACTTGTGTCATCTACACCCAGTTGGAACAACTTTTCCTGTATCATTCATTGTTCATTCTCTGGGCATGTTTATATGGCTTTGAATGGCTAGAAATTAGAAAATTAGAAATTTAACTGCTTCACATGCTGATTTTTTCCCATGTTTTTCATCAGTGTAGTACACACAAACTGTTTCAATTTCTCTTGTGCTACAGTTGAATTAAGTGAAAAACTCTTCAGGTTTTTCTTTATTATATTAATTTTCCTACATTTTGTTAATCTATAACCTTTGGTAGATTGATGGCCTAATTCGCTCAGATCAGTTAATGAAATCACACCACCTTTTAAAAGTGAGATTCCTGAGTAAGAAAAGCTTTCAGTTACATGATTATATAAATTATGATTGTTGTGAAAATTGTTTGATGGATGTTCATGGAATTTGTGAGGTATTTTCTTAGATTAGTGTTTGTGAATTTCTCGATTTCCATATAATCTAAAGCTATACAGTATATATCAGTGATGTTTTGTGTTTTATACTAATTTAAACGTGGCATGTTCATTTGTGAACTAAAACTTGCATCTAATCTTGAGTTTATGTACATTTTTCTCTTGTATTTTCTCATTAATGACAGTTCTGCTAGATGTTGAGGATATATTGACATTCTTTATTATCGAAAGAATTTAGTTATTTCAGTTAGACCTTGAGTTTGCCTGCATTTTGATGAAATTCCAAGAAACAGTAGTTAAAATAAAGTTTCCTTATCATAACAGGTCCAGAAGTAGACAACTAAGGGTTGATAATAGTCACTTTAGGGTCCTGATGTTGAAATCAAATTGATTCTCTTGGTTTGTCTCTTATTGTCAGTTATAACAGATGGTATTCCGTCTGTTTAAATTTTGTTCCACTAGAGAAGCAGGATGAAGCATAAAAGGGGGAAAATTCATATCATCTTAGTTAAGGAGTAGTTTTTCTGGAATCAGGTGACATTGCCATCTCTGTCTGCCATCAGACTGGGACGTTTGTTTTAGAGCACTGCTGTTCTCGAATGCAACCGTCACTGTTTTGTTAAGAAAGCAACAGTAGATGGATATTGTACTTACTACCTGAAATTCATGCCCTGGACACTGCCATGCTTTCAGGGCCTTCTTAAACTTGTGGGTTGAATTTTATGTTTTCCATATTTGTACCTCTGAAGCATAAACTACAGGATATATTCTTATAAGTGTCAGTACATCAGTTGTAAGTCTGTATTTCCCACTGGCTTTTATTTTCTTCATCAATAATTAAGTCAGTCATTTTAATAAAATATAGTGGCAGACCTCATCAGGTGCTTTCTTAAAGGTGGGAGATGATTCATGTATATAAAAAAGTAGGTAATTTATTCTAGCCATAACCTTTTATTGTTCATGTTCTTTCATTACTTTCACAAAGTAATAGAACAAATAGACATACTTGATTATTTATAAATCTAATTCCTAAATTTGTTTTCTTTTTGTCATTATTAGCATTAGTTTTATTGTCGTCTAATATGGGCAATAAGCAGTTATATTTTTTAACATTAGGCTGTACCTAATAGCCTTATTCAAATATAACGCACATAACAAAAAATTCAGTCCTTTAATGTGTACAGTTTAGTTGTGTGTATTACAGAGGTAGGCAGTGTGACCACTATATAATTTTGTAATAATACTTTTCATTTAATTTTTGTATGATGTGACATAAAGGGTTAATTTCATTCTTTTGTACATGGAGGAAAACCAGTTGTCATAAACCTAATTCTTGAAGACAATGTTTTTTCCTCGTTGCATTGACTTGGTACCATACTAATTTTTTTTTTAAACACAGTTTTCAAAGTAGTTGGGTGTAAATAAACAACTTTCTTACATTTACGTTGATGTGGGATAGTGTTTTTTTTCTTTTTTAAACAATCTTAGTTAAGAGCTTGCTTTTGTATTTGTCTATTTTCATTGACTAGGATATAAAGTCCTTTCCAGTAGGAACTCTGAATATATAGATATTTTATTAAGAAAGGGTAAATTTAAATATTCCTGACCCATTCATCTATAAATAATGGAATTATAGTCAGTCTTTATTTCACATGATGCCTGTTCCAAATTGAGTCTCAAGAGTTACAAATTATCTGTCAACAAGCAATTAATGTAGAGTCTAAATAGGTAAATCTTACTTTAAACCAGATGTTTTAAGAATTCATTGTTAAAAACTATACTTTTCCTGTTACCCTTCAGATTCTATTTTATTTTATTTTGTTTTTTTTTTTTTTTTGAGGCAGGGTCTTGTGATGTAGCTCAGGCTGTCCTCAGATTCAGTGTGTAGCCCATATTACCTCTGCCTCCTGAGTGCTGAGATTACTAGTGTGTGCCACCTTCTCCTAGCTCAACAGATCCTATTTTAAAGTACTCAGATAAGAGCAAAGGTTAAGGGAACAAAAATACAAACTAGTTGGCATTTGATTTCATGCCCTTTCTTCTTTTAATTTCTCTTTATTGTTCTTAATTTCCTTTTTTCTTGATTTTGTTTTTCTTTCCAAAAACAAAGTGGGAAGATAATCATGACCACTTTAACTTCAGCTAAAGAATGGTTTCCTTTCAGAACTTGTTTGTGCTTATGATCATCAAAAAGTTTCTAGTCTATGCCAAAACTTTGGTTTCGTACAGGAAAAATTAAGTCCTTTTTTTCTTAGGAATTTTTTAAGGGTTAGAATTTGATAAGCACATAACTTTTCTTTGACATGTTAAGCCCTGTTCTTACATTTCAAGAATTGGGGAATGCTTCATATCAAATAAAACCTTTGACAAGGTAAGTGAAATAATTTAAGATATTTAACGTTATTAAAGCAGTTTTATGGAATTAAATGTGTTACTCTGCAGTACTAATGTTGTCTGTTTTTGAAATCAAAGTTCAGAAATGTTCCTTAGATGAAATACATACATTTACATAGGGGAATCTCCCCTAATTTATATTTTTAAGGTAACTTTTTTTTTGCTGGCTTCCCCTCTCTCCAAGTATCAAGAAATCGATAAAGAAATTGATCATCTGTTCTACTATGTTTTAAAAACTAGTGTATAACAAATGGTATTTCAGGTGTGGCTACCTTTACTTATGTACATAAACTATATTATAAACCAGGACACTTTAACTATGATGGTCTAAGATTATTTTAAAATATATTTTTTGAAAGAAACAACAGATAAAAAGATCATTAAAAGATATCTGAGCAGTAGTTTTCATACTTAGTACAATTATAACAGTGTTCAATCAGGAATGGAGTGAAATTGTATTGTTAATTTTGATTGATGGATGGATGCTTGGGATGAAGCCCAGGGCCTCACAAGCACCACAACTGAGCTATTTATACTTCCAGCCTACTCAAAACAAATAAAAACCTTAATTTAGGGCTGAGGATTTAGCCCAGTGGTTCCACGCCTGCCTTGCAAGTGCAAGGGCCTGGTTTCACTGTAACCACATACAGCAATGCTGGGTGTGGAGACTCAATCCCACCAGCAGTCAGAATCACATACCACAGTGTTAGGTGCGCTGGCTCACACCTGTAATCCCAGCACTTGGAAGGCAGAGGCAGAAGGGTTGCTCTGAGTTCAAGGCTGAGCTCGGGATCAGCCTGAACTACAAAGTGAGACCCTGTCTTAAAAACAAAAACAAAAACAAAACTCTTAACTTGGATTTGAGGCCTTGCTAAAATAAGTGGTTTTTAAAACAAACAAACACACTATTAAATCTCTTAATTTTTCCTGTGAATTGAGATTTTTTATAAGTGTAGTAATCTGTGGCTAAATTCTGATGAGCTAGGAATGATTTTCCTTTTTATATCTAATGTGACAATCCATCTTTATGAAAGAAACTTTTTTTTTCCTTCTTTTGGAGATGACATCTTCCATGTTGCCCCGTCTGGTCTGGAACTCCTGGGTTTAAGTTGTCCTTTCAAGTAGCTGGTGCCACCCTGTCCTGACTAAGAAAAATTTAAATACATTTTGTGTCACCCTTTTATAGCTTACTGAAAGATAAATACATTAAAAAATGTGGAAAAATACAGCATAAGAATATTTAAAAATTTTTAAAACTTACATGCCAGCCTCCCCTCCTTTGTTTGCTTATTTGCTTTGGCGCTGAAGATTGTACCCAGTGCCTATCCAGTGTTATGCATTGACTTTGAGCTACACTTCACCCCTAATTGTTTTTGTCTCCGAATTTATGTATAAACATTGACATTCAGTAGACCTCTGTCCTTGGCCTTTTAGAAATCTCCAAATTGATCAACATTTTGGACTGAATAAATTTCAGTTCAGGGGTATGCATTTGCACACTGTGTCTTTTCAACTGACTCATTTTTTTTTTTTTTGCATGATGTGCAGTTTGTATAGTGTTCAGAAAAATTCGTCACTAGTTATCTCTGTGTAGATTATATACAGATATTTCATAGGATCTAAGCTATCACTGAATTTTATACTCTGATTAAAAATTCCTAAAAATTTTTCATTTTTGGACTTTGCATGAAAATTTGTTTTTAAGCTTCAATATAATTAAAAATGTACGAATAAGTTTTTCATGCCATTGAACAGGAAATATATTAGTTGTAGTTATTCAACATTAAGTCTACTTCTGTACTTATATTTTACCTTAGGTTGTTGTGTTTTCTTCTTTTCATTTACTTTTTGTCTATACAATGGATAAATTCCTAAATTACAATTTAAATTATTTGAAATGACAATACATATGTAGTCACTCTGTCATACTGCTCTCCATGTTTATGTTTAGTATAGGTTAGAAATTATAGAAAGGTGTTCTCAAATTGGTGAATTAGTATTATAGCTTGAGTGTGTAGCCTGAAAGTTCATGATAATGATATTTGGAGATTTGGAGTCTTGGAGAAGTAATGAGGATTAGCTGCAATAGTGTTGGCTTTGTAAGAAGAAAAACTGAGTTAGCATGCTTGGTCTGGCTCACTGTGTACTGCCATCACTATCCCACGAATCAGCGAGAAGACCCTGACAAGATGATATCACCATGCTCTTGGACTTCACAGTCTCCAGAACCATGAATCAAATAAACTAATATTCTTCATAAATTGCTAGGTCTTAGATATTTTGTTACAGAAACAGAAAATTGCCTACTACAGCCAATAAGCAACCAGTTAGAAGCTGAGAGAGTGAATATTTCAGTAAGGGAACTAGTGGAAAAAGAATTTGTAACTCACTTATTGACTGCATTCAGAATAGAAAAATGTTTCTTGATTTTCTGTTTTCCATTTACATGTGGTATTGTACTGCCTCCCAAGTTTATCATTCCTTTTTTCTTAGCCAAGAAAATCAAGTGTTTACAGAGTTAGTTTCCTTTAGGCAGTTGAGTACTTAGTACCTGTTTGTTAAGAAATCCTGCTATCTCTATTATCATAATTTGCAGGATGGAAATGATAGATACGGATTTTTCCAGGTAGTTTTTACATTACTTAGAAACATTGCATTAAAGCAGCCTAGGTTAACCACTTACTAGTCTTGTTATTTAAATATAGGATAACTAAAAAATGCGTATTTTAAAATTTTTATAAGATAAGAGGAAATACAAGAATGACATTTTTATCAAATGTATTCAGTACAAGAATTGACCGGTTGAAATGACAACTGCTCTTGTGGTGCTCACAAAAACGTTAAAATGGCACTGATCTTTTAGTTTAAAAAATAGTTTTATATGAAGAAATATTTTGGTATAATATTCAAATATATAAAGACTTCCTAAAAACTCAACAACAGAAAAATTACTCAGTTTAAAAATTTGGAAAGAATATGAATAGAGATATCTCCAAAATAAGATAAAAATAACTGGCCAATAAACCCATGAAAAACCCCTCAGTACCTTTAGTGTATTAGAGAAATGTTCAAGAAAACTACCATGAGCTGCCATTTACTTGGATGGTTATCATTAAAAAAGAAGAGAACAACTGAAACTGTAGGAAAATAGCAGGTGTTGGAGAAGATGTGGACAAATTGAAACTTTTTTCTTTCCTGGCGGATATGTAAAATGGTGCAGAAAGCAATTTGCAGCAGTTTCTTAAAAACTAACACTGGAGGGCTGGGGCCGGGGAGTTAGCTCAGTGGTTCCAGCATGTGCCTTTGCAAGTGCAAGGGCCTGGGTTCAATTCCCCAGTAACCACATACTATACTGGGCATGGAGACTCACGCCCAGCAGCAATTAGTACCACATACCACAGTGCCGGGCGTGGTGGCTCACGCCTATAATCCCAGCGCTCGGGAGGCAGAGGCAGGAGGATTGCTCTGATGTGAGTCTGATGCTGAGCTCAGGGTCAGCCTGAACTACAAAGTGAGACCCTGTCTCAGTCAATCAATCAATCAGTCAATCAATCTAACCCTGGAATTAACGTGATTCAGCAATTTTGTATGTATCCAAAAGAATTGAAGGTATAGTTTCATGTATATGTTTGTCAGGTTTAGTGCAGGGTTATTCACATTAATCAAAGGGGAGAAGTAACTCAAAATTAAAGAAATAGATGACTTGATAAAATGAGGTATATACATATGAAAGGTATAATATTCAGCCATGAAAATAATGAACCTCTCAAACATTTGAAATGATGAGGTTTTCAAAACAGTAGTAGTTGTACAACAGTATGAAAGCAACCAATGCCAGTGCCACTGAATTATGCACTTAAAGTGGTTAAAATAACATTGTGTGGTATATGTACGCTACTGTAAAAAGGACAAACACATTTGGCTACCCATTCATTAAACTGCTCTCACTACATTGTGAAATGGCAAAATCTTATTAATTGACTGTTGTATGACTGTGATGCCTTGCCACCTTTATAAATTCCACTGTTTCTTTTCTTGGTGATCAAATTGAGGAAACATGAAACTATCCCATTGCTCTTTATGCCAAAAGCATATAGTTTGTGAGTCTGGTAGAACATTTAATGTTCATTGACTAGGTCAACAGGGAAGTTTCATGCCTGAAAAAAATAGAAATATAATTAATATCCTGAAGAAAAGTGCTTAGATTGATTGGAAAATATATGCTAGGTCAAAGGAATATTGTAAGCAAAATGTGAAATACCACTTAATATAATTACTTGGGTAAGTAACATGTTTGTTTTTCTTTTTAATATTTCTTATTTATCATTAATTTTATAATAACTGCCTTTTATCATGTCTGTGCCTCACAAAAATAATGCATTTTACTTAAAATTTAAATTATTTAAATGAGCTCATGTTTTTAAAGCTTTTAAAATATGAAACATAACTATATTAACCTGCTAGAATTGCCCTAACAAAATACTGTAGACTAGGTTAACTTATAAATAAAACTATCTACATTTCTTAGAGGCCAGAGTTCATGATCGAGGTTTTAGGATTAGTCTCCAGTGCCCTGCAGACGGGTTGCTTTCTCCCCTTTTCCACATGTTGCCTTTTTTCTGGGTGTGAGGTTCTGGGATGTCTTTTGTTATAAAAAGTGCACCTCTTTTAGTGAAACTTCAGATTATTTCCTCACCCTGTTAAGTGTTCTTATCCTTAATTTTCTTCTTCATGGCTCTACTTCCAAATACAGTCACATTGGAGGTTAAAACATGGTTTGAGTTTGGATCTTAAATGTGTCTCACAGAGATTCATATCCTAAAATGCTTGTTTTTCCTCCTGAAGAGCCAGAGTGAAGCAGTTAGACTTTTAGGAGGGGTGGCCTAAGGAAAGAAAATGAAGTCCTTGAAGGCTTGCCTTTGAACAAGACTCTGACTTCTTCTCTCTTTGGTTTTTGGTCTTTGTGAGGTGAGCTGCTCTGCTCTACCTTGTACTCTGCTAAGCAGAAGGGACAAGACTGTACAATAAAACAGCAAAACAAAATAAGTCTTTCCTTGTAAGTTTTTTGTCTCAGATATTTTGTCACAGCTATAGAAATCTAACACAGCCATCAGCCTGTGAATTTGGGAGACATTACAATTAGTAATGTTGTTCCTACGAGATTATAACTGTCGTTCTACAGTATAACTGTCGTTCCTACGATATAGCCATTTAGAATTCTAACTCTGATAGGGAGTTTATAATAGTTTTTCTTTGGTGGACTCTTGATTTGGATTTTGTTAGACTTCTCCTAGGTAAGTGACCAAGTAAATTAAAAAAATTAAATTAAATTAACCTAAATTAAAATTAAATTAACCTAAATTAAACATTAAAAGCTTCAAATAGTTATTTGATCTCTCAAATTTGGCATTTGGCTCACTGAGTAAATTGCTTGCTTTTCATAAATCTTGGGGCAAAAGCAGGTGATATTGCTTTACTTATCTCTGGGTCTGTTTTGGCCTCAGATTCTTTGCTTAACAATTGTTACATATCTTGTTACTGTTTGGCTTTTGAAACCCTAAAGTTTAAAACACTTTGCCAAGTAATGGTGGTAATAGGAAATATGCAAACACAGTAGCAAAAACTCCCACATGGTATTGTAGTCACTTGTTTACATATTATTTTTTTTTGATATGGGGACCTTTTATTGTTTGTAATTCAGCTAATGATAGTGTTAGATGCATAATATATATATTGAATATATTGATTTAGGCATTTAAAAACTTTCAATCAATTGTAAATGCAACAAAAACACATTTATATTTTTGTTGCATTTACAATTGATTGAAAGTTTAATTGTTTTATTTCATGTAATACTTCTTAGTGTTAAAAACAAACTTGAATGTTATACTTTTGGCAGTGGGGAATCATGGAGTAACTCCTTAGTTTGTATACACAATCTAATAGAAGTTCTGTAATGTTATGATCCCAGAAACCAATTATATTGTCCATCTGCTTTTTTTAACATTTTTTTTTCCTTTTTAACATTTTCAAATTAGGTAAAAGATTCCTGTGTAACCTGAAAGTGTTAACATTAAATTAAAAAAGCTTCAAATAGTTACTTGATCTCTCAGATTTGGCATTTGGCTCACAAATATCCTGATGGCCATTTGGCAAAGTCCTGCCTCCCTTTCCCTGATTGCTCCTCCCTCACTTTTTCTCCTTCCCTTCCTCCTTCCCTCCACCCCATTTTCCCTCCTTTCCTTCTTTTCTCCCTTTACTTCTCTTTCTCCTTTCTTCCTACTATTGATCCAAGGACCTTCTATGATGAGTATCTACTCTACCTCTGAACTCTATGTACTGGTACATTGTTGTGATCCAGGAATTTAAACTGTCCATTTATGATTGGATAGTTTTATATTTTTAAGAAAGCATATTTTAAATCTTTATTACTGTTTTGCGACTGTGATGGTTTATCACAACCAAAAAAATTGGAAACAAAGCTTACGTATATGGGCAGAGGGCAGTTGTACGGAGGGCAGGGGGAATGGGAAAAAATGAGAATTGGGATGTATCATGTACAGGTACAATTCTTAATGGTGATTGTGATTGTGATGTGTATCTAAAATGTACCAATAAACTCAATATAGAAAAACCAACTTTGACAACAGTTTGAGTATTTAACCATTAAAATAAGTGTGTTATTTTGAAGGGAAAAAGATTCTCACTTTTAAATTTAGCACAGATACATCTTTTTCAAAAAAGACTGAGTTTAGTCTATCACACATTTGAGTAACTTCTCATAATAACTTTTTAATTCTTTGTTAATATTTCTCAATTACTTGTTTAAATAATCAGTAAGGGAAATGTTTTCAAGATGATTTGGGTAAAAGGATTTCGGAAAATAGGTGATATTAGTCACTTTGATCACAGGAAAACTGAAATGATTTTGTAACAGATTTAGTTTCAGCAGCATAAGCTTCTTGTAAACTCAATCTGAATGTGAATTACATACAAAATGTATTTCTTACTAAACTTTTAACATATTTTGACTTGTAGAAAAATTATACCTATAAATAATACTTTAAATTTCATTTGACATATAGCACTTTTGCCCTGTGATATCTAAGAATTAATTACCAAATGGAAAGTAGAGTTTTATATATAGTTGATGAGTGTAGTAAACATAATTTTAAGCTAAAATGCAAATTGGATTTTACAAGCATTCTTTAAATGTGTGAAGTCTGTGATAAGCA
Source organism: Petromus typicus (assembly GCA_004026965.1). Classification (NCBI taxonomy): domain Eukaryota; kingdom Metazoa; phylum Chordata; class Mammalia; order Rodentia; family Petromuridae; genus Petromus; species Petromus typicus. Next base: position 33,508 of record PVIR01001698.1, on the reverse strand, counting down.
AAGGGGTAGGCTTTGGAAGGCTTTTATAATTTATTGCAAAGCTAAGTTATGTTTCATTACTCATGTAAAATACTGTTCTTTGTTTAGTTTCTTATAGTGCTTAGGATTGTGTAGTTCCATTGATTGGTTTCATGCAATGGAAATCTGACCTTTAGCAGATGTTTGAGAAATTGCCAACACAGCATGATCTGCCAACTAGACAGTTTCTCCCTTGTTATTTGACAAGCGTTTCATGGTTTAGTAACATGCCAAAGAAATGTTTAAACTTTTTACATAATATCAAAAGTTTGGTAAAATACTAAAAACATCTTGGCAGATACTGATAAAGTGATATGACCTTTTTGCCCAGTGCATTAAATTCAGCTAATTTTAAACGATTCATTGTAGTAATCTTAGAAAACCCTTATTGTTGAGTGAATAATACTGTATTTTGAAATGTAAAACATTTTGCCTATGAAATTAATTGTAAGGACTTGATGTATGTGTGCCTCTTTCATTTTATCTTATACAATTTAATATTTCAGATTTCTTTTAGTCTTCTCATTTAGTATTACTTACTTGTGTCTTTTAATAGACTTTATCTACCACACAGTCATCACTACCCTTTCTTGAACTTGAATCCACATTGAAGTTTGTTCTCTGAAGGATGGTATTTTTTTAGGCAATGTAAAAGGTTCAGCTGCATGGTTGTGGGAGTTTAAGAAGAACACTGTAAGCTCTGTTTTCTTCATCGATTGAGTGTACAGGATGAGAGAGAAAGGAGCGCCTTAATGTTTGAGAATTAAGTGATGAATTGACAGTGCCAGCAGTTGTCAGACTGGATCTTTTCCTGCAGGTGCTAGTTTTCCATAGGGCGTTGCTATTGCTTTTCATTGTGTTACATATGGAAAAATTTCATTTTGCAAAAAGCTTAAGGAATATCAACTTAGGTAGATTTGTTTTATGATTTAGTAATAATTTTGTATATCTCAGATTTTATACAAAACTTACTGTTCCAAAAGACTACATGATTTGTAACATGTTAGTGTACATATCACTTTTAAAATTTAAAAAGAGCGTAATGTTTTATCCATTATTGAGTTTCAAAAATATCCCAGACAAAAATTTAAAAATCATACAGCTGTGATACCATTTTGTTACATCCATCTGAATAAAAACTAATGATCAATTTGTCCATATTTAAAATAAATTTCATATATTCATATATAAAACCTTTAAAGGAAATTAAATTGATCATTGTTCTAGTAGTAATGATATCACATTAATTATAATTTTAAAAGTTAATATGTTCTTATAAAAGCAATAATGTAAGATATTATTAAATGAAAAGCTAATATAATTTGACTGCTTGCTTTAAACATTGATAGGCAGAAAAATAGATAACACTAAAATTTGTAGGTTTAATTCTAATGAAGTATATAGATCTGATCAATAATATTTGCTATAATATAAAGTCAATACTTTTATATGAAGAAAAATTATAAGTGGGGTTTCATAAGTAATTATAATTTCATATATAGTTGCATTTCTAAATTTACCCATTTTCAAAGACTCAGTGAGATGGACTTGTATCTTAAGAGGTAATTATGTTTATGGTTCATTCTGGAAGTTTTGTCAGCAATACCAACCTATTGTTTATCAGTACAATTAACACAGTTGACCCTCTAGTATTGGAATAATTTTTTTACGTGTATTTTCACAGATTATTTAAAGATTTAGATTCTTACATTTTTTTTTCTTTAAATTTTTTTTCCTTCCCTGATACTAGTGATCAAACTCAGGACTAGGTGCTTGGGAGGCAGGTGTAGTGCCACTGAGCTAAAATCCCAGCCAGATTTTGGACAGAGTGTTGACATTACTAAAGTTCTGAGAAAATTTCAGAAAGAAGCACTACTAGGTTTATGATCTGATTGTTGGGATTACAGGTATGAGCCCAGCATTGTGGTATGTGATACCAGGGATCGAACTTATGACCTTACCTTATGCTTGCTAGACAGATGCTGAGAACCATTGAGCTAAATCTCTGGCCCTTAAATTATCTTCATTTTAGTTGTTTTTTCTTTTCTTTTTTTTTTTTTTTTTGAGACAGTATCTTGCTTTGTAGTTCAGGCTGGCCCTGAGGTCAGCCTCAAACTCACATCACAGCAATCCTCCTGTCTCTACCTCCCTAGTGCTGGGATTACAGGTGCGAGCCACAACGCCCAGCACTGTGGTATGTGGTACTGATTGCTGCTGGGCGTGAGTCTCTGTGCCCAGTATGGTGTGCGGTTACGGGAGAATTGAACCCAGGCCCTTGAGCTTGCAAGACAGGTACCGTAACTACTGAGCTAAATCCCTGGCCCATCTTCTTTTTAGTTTTTTGAGACAGGGCTAGCCTCAAAATCACGGCAGATCCTCCTTCCTCTGCCTTGCGAGTGCAGGGATTAAAGGCATGAGCCACTTGACATTGTGGTATATGGTACCTGGGGATTGAACTTGGCACCTTGTAATTAATTGCCAGGGAGAGGCCAGAACCACCGAGCTAAAATCACCGGCCCTATAATTTTTAGTCCTTCTTAGATTTAGTTTTAAATCTAAATTGAAGAAGTCCTTAGAAAAAAGTGATTTAATGTTAAAGGAATTATTCTATTTACATTTGTTAGCATTTATTATTCTCCCTTCAGAGAATAATCATTATTTATCTATTGATAGTTTTTAAAAAAAAATTGTGTGTGTGTCAATGTCAGGCATGGTGGCTTACACCTGTAATTCCAGCATTTGAGTGGCAGAGGCAGGAGGATTGCTGTGAGTTTGAGGCTGCCCTGGGCTATGTAATGAATTCCGGATCAGCCTGAACTACAAAGGGAGACCCTGTCTCAAAAAACAAACAAACGAAGAACTGTATGTGTGAGATCCTCCTGGCAAAACAAGAGAAAAGTTATCCAACAAGATAAAGGGGTTTTTGCCCTCATTGAGAAGGACTTCAGCAAACTATTCTACTAAAAGCGTTCCGGACCGGGGAATTAGCTTAGTGGTTCCGGCGCCTGTCCTGCAAGCTCAAGGACCTGGGTTCGATGCCCGGTAACGACATACCATACTGGGTGTGGAGACTCACACCCAGCAGCAATCAGTACCACATACCACAGTGCCTGGCGTGGTGGCTCACGCCTGTGATCCCAGCACTCGGGAGGCAGAGGAAGGAGGATTGCTGTGATGTGACCTTGAGGCTGAGCTCAGGGCCAGCCTGTCTACAAAGTGAGACCCTGTCTCAAAAAACCTAAAAAAAATAAATAAATAAAAATAAAATTAAATTAAAGCGTTCCTCCTTCCAATAGTTTTCCTTTGCAGCACAAACTTTTCTTTCAATATGATACTATGCATTCTTTCTTGAAACTTTGCTTAGGAAGAATCTGTCTTTAAAAAATTACACATAATAAATTATAGCACTAACTTAATATTTAGTAGGGTGAATTTCTTCAGTTATTAATATATGTTTAAAGTGGCAAACAACAAAAAGAATAATCAGTTTTTGTATTTAACAGTAGCCATACACAATTTAAAACTGTTCTGTGTCATCAAAATGGTGGAAGGTACTTGTCTTTGATTTTTTTTCTATTATTCTTTTTTTTTTTGAGACAAGGTCTCACTTTTGTAGTTCAGGTTGGCCCTGAGCTTTGTATGTAGACCAGGCAAGCCTCAACTCACAGCCATCCTCCTGCCTCTGCCTCTCAAGTGCTAGGATTACAAGTGCTAGCCACCATGCAAGGCACTGTGGTATGTGGTATTTATTGCTGGTGGGTGTGAGTCACACCTAGCATTGTTGTGTGTGGTTACCTGGGATCGATCTGGGCCCTTGAGCTTGCAAGGCAGGCAGAAGAACCAATGAGCTAAATTCCCAGCCCTTCTCTATGATTCTTTAAGATGAATCACACCCATATACATACTCAACTACTTGAAGGTGAGACTTCTGTTAGATATTTAGAATATGTTTTATCTTTCTGTCTGAAATGGTGTAAGTCTTAAAATAGCACTAAACTACTCAGTCTTGTTGGGGATTGACCTCAGGCCTTTGTGCTTTCCACGTAGGAACGGTACCACTTGAGCTAAAGCATGAAGTTCTTTTTAGTTATTTATTACAGCAGTGCCAGGAAACTCAAAATTTATCCAAAATATTTGATCGGCCAGTAACTCATTTTATTGCTCTCTAATATTCCATTGTATAAGTACATCATTGTTTAGTTATTCTTCCCAATAATAGGATTTGATTTATTTCTGATTTTGACTTTTGAATTAAAGTCTATTTTCTTTAAAAGTTAGCTGTTCTGATAAATATGTAATAGTTTTGATTGTAATTTAAATTTGTATATTTAAATTTGCTTAGTTCCTGGTAGATAGAAAACACAGCAGACAAATAGCACCAGAGAGGAAGGAATCAAGAATCTGATAGTATATCCAAAGTTATACCTCTGTGATCCCAGACACACTCAAAAAATGTGTTTTAGTAAAGCCAATCAAATTTGGAAGCAAATCAGGTAGACAGTTCAGCTTAACTGTCAAATGTGTGTATATATGACAGCAGGCCAAAGACTGGAATGAGTCAAATTAGGCATTAGCATACAAATTTAAGGAGAAATCCTTTCTTTCTACTGTGTGATCCCTGACCGCAGTTCCCCAAAGCATTGTAGTTTGTTCTAATTCAAAACTATGGAAGTACATTATTGCTTCATTAAAAAAGAACATCATATCCACCATAGAAACCTCATTCTTTTGCCTTTCTATCATCTTAAATACTTTTCTTTTTTACCATAATACTTATTACTAATTGGCATATACTTATGCTTTCTTATATGAGCCTCTTATGCATATCTAGGATGTATGTATGTATGTATTTTCATGAGAGTTGTGGCCTTGTTTTTGTTTATTTCTGTTTATCTGGTTGCTAAAGCAGTGTGTGGCATGTAATAAAGCCTCAATTAGTATTTAACTGTTATTATACATAGGGAAGCATAGGTAGAAAGATTCCGTTTTATGAAAAATAGAAGAAAGTTGGACCAAGTAACCACCCCCGGAAGGATATTTCATTTTAAATAATCTATTTCTGTGTAGGGAGTAGTTTAAATAAACAGTTGATTAAGTTAGGAATTAGCAAACATTTTCTATATAGGAATAAATGGTAAATATTTAATTCCTTATTTTATTAGTTTTTATGTTGAAGAGAAAACATCTGTGAATAATGATGAATGAACATTGCGGTATTTCAATAATGTTTATATACAAAGTAGGAGCTTGGTTTATGTGCCAATTTGCTGACATGTGGATTTTTTTCCCCCTTTTTTGTTTTTTGGTATTGGAGATCAAACTCAGGACCTTGTACTTGCGAGGCACGCAATGGAACCACTGAGCTAAATCCTCAGTCCTGACCTCTGGATTTTAATAAAGGGTTACAAATGCAAATTGTACTGGTTTGCTCTTTATCCAGAAGGTTGTTAATATGTGTTTAACATTAGTGTGTGAGGTAAGGAAAAAAGTTATTATAGGAAAATTAATCTGGTAAAGCGGAGGAGGGTGGAGATAGAGGAAATAGTTATGAAAAATATTGACATATATAGAGCTTAATATGTGAAGTGCTGCCCTGAAACTTTCACGAACGCCCTATAAGGTAAATTACATTAATGTTTTACTGAGAAGGAAAATAAAACACAGAGAAGTTGATCATTTGCAGAAGATCACATTGGTGAACCAACATTTAAGCATAGACTGCTCTGTTACTGCTGTTATGGCAGTGAGGTGCTAAGCTAGGATATCGGCAGTGAAAAGGGCAGTGAAAGCACATGCCGGAGAAGTGATGTGCTTTTGTACATTGAGATATTTTAGTGCTGTTGTATCCTCATTGAGAAGAAACAGCTGAAGCTACTCTTCTGTCATCCTTTTGGTGAGTCCCTTGGCTTGCTCTTTGAGGCATAGCCTCTTATGGCTTCTTTAGAGTGAGCTAGCTACTCTTTGCAACAGTTTTTGATAGTTTGTTCATCTGATAGTATCCTTATTTTAACTTCAAGCTTGACTCACATTTGACAAAACACATAATTTTGGATTAGAGATGAGAAATGATTTTTCTTCACAATTTTGAATTCATTGATAAATGCCTTCCAGATTCTAATATTGCTTTTGAGAATCAGATATTATTCTTTGTGTTTTCTTAATGTGAAGTATGTGGGATCTTGTGTTTGTGCTCACAAATTTCACAGTGACATTTCTAGATATAGAGTGATTTTCATTCATTGTGCTTAGCAACAGGGAATTATTCTTCAATTTGATGAGTTTTAGCTCTGGAAATTTTTCTTGACTTTCTAAGATTCCGTGTGTGTGTGTGTGTGTGTGTGTGTGTGTGTGTGTGTGTGGGGGTGTGTATGTGTGCGTGCGCGCGCACCTGTGTCCCATCTCTCCCTGTTGTCTGAAATTTTTGTATTGAGATGCTAAATAATACTAATCTCCCTTTAAAATGTTTTCTTCTATATTCTCTTCTAGAAATTAGGAAACATTTTTTACTTCATTTTTAAAGACTTATTTTGTGTTTATCATTTCCTCTTTCAGTTTAATTTCCCAAAGCACTTTTTTTGCCTGTCAGGTGGCCTGTTTATTTTGGGAGGCATGGTATGGTAAGGGTGTCTTGTTGTATTATTCAAACACTCAGTCCTGCCTCAGCCTATGAAGTAGCTGGGAATACAGATGTGCTGTGCACCAGCAAATAGGATTGTGAAAGTGACTTTTCCTGTTCTTTATTTATTTTTGGATCATGACTGAGAATATTTAAATTAAATTTGTTTTAGTCACTTATGCCAGCAATGCCTGTAATCCCAGCACTCGAGAAGGCTAAGACAAGAGTTTCACAAGTTTTTAAAATTGATTTTATTGGTATATTTGTATTATGATCATATTCAACACTGAGAATTTGTACCTATACATGATATATCTTGATTCTCTTGTTTTTTCCATTCCCCTGTCTTCCCTACAACCCCTGCCCTCTATATACATAAGCTTTGTTTCCTTTTTTTTTTTTTTCCCCTTTATCTAGAGGTTCACAAATTTAAACCTGGCCTGGGTAATTTAATGACTTAGCAAGACTCTGTCTCAAAATAAAAAGAACTGCGAATGTAGGTCATCATGATGTCCCTGGGTTTATATCACCAGTGCTGACCCCCCCATTAAAGATTATTTCTCGTAAAATAGCTAATGATTCTGACTACTCAAAATCATTGACATTAGATTAGACATTTTGCAAAGCACATTGGGAAATCTGAACACGTGAGTGAGTTCTGTAGGCTAACACTCAATTTTCAATTTCAATTTCAATTCAACACAGTTTTCTGGGAGGAATAATGAATGTCTATGAATTTAGGTATTTTATCTTAAATTGATTGAATTTCCTAGAGAAATTAGCAGTTTTTTGCCAGGACTTTCAAGTTGTGCCCCCATTGACAAAAGAAGGCAGTGGTTAGTCCTAGACATATTTCATTATGAAATTTTACCTTTTTGTTCTGGTTCGCGAAAAGCTTTGCCTTCTACTTCATTTAATAATACATTTTCTAATCCAGAGACCCACTAATAATCTTTTCTTCAGGAATAAACCTTTTCTACTAAAGTAAAAGGTAGATGTTGTTAGACTAGAGTCCAGAAGAAATGAATGAGTCTACCTGTTTCTTCGGCAGTCTACAGTTTTCCAATTTTACTCACAACTAATTTTTGAACCATTAGAAGTTTTTCTCTTATAAATTGGCGTGTTTACCAGCTTTTACCAACTGTGGCTTTAGATACAACTTCTTTTATTTCCATTGTCAGGTACCATTACTGTCTTTCTTATTTTAATATGAGTTCATCTTGCCCACTTTTCTAGTCTGCTACATGTTTAGAGCCCTCCTCTTCTTGCCTGATGTCATTATCTTTGAGTTCTGCACTTATTTTGTAGTCTGAATTTTTATCATAGCATCATGAGTGAACTGTAAGGATAGAACCTTGTGGAATATATGAAGAGATAGTTTATTTTAGTTTTGGGTTAATATTGTAAGTTATGGCCACTTGTTCAGCTGTTAATAGGTACCTAATAATGCTGTATAAAAAATAGTTTTAGATTTATTTCCCCACAGTATTTTGTTTTAAAAAAGTCTACTGTTAGGTATATTACCACATCTAAACAAATTTATTAATAATGGAAACAGTGAAATAGAATTGAAATGTTTTTGTGAGTGAATTTAATTTTCTTTTTATCAGTATGTATTTGCCATGCATAATGATAGCATTCCTTATAGGGAATTTGTAACTTCAGAATACATCTTAATTCTTTTTTTTCCCTATTCCCCTTCTCTGCCTTCATCCCTTCTTCTTCTCTGCATGTACAAAAACTTTGTTTCTATTTTTTTTCAAATTTCCCTATTTTTCCTTCTCATGTTCCCATTTGAACATATTCTTCTGTCCCAATATCCATCTTCCATTTTGCTTCTTATTTATCCTTTGGGTTTATCACACAAGAGAAATAATGTGCTGTTTAAACTTGTATGTCAGATTTACGAGATAAAATTGACTTTTTGTTGTTGTTGTTGTTGAAACAAGGTCTCGCTTTTGTAGTTTAGGCTGGCTCTGAGCTCAGCCTTGAACTCACAGCAATCCTGCTGCCTCTGCCTCCCAAGTGCTGGGATTACACATGTGAGCCACCATGCTTGGCACTGTAATATGTGCTTCCGGTTGCTGGTGGGCATGAGTCTCCACACCCAGCATTGTTGTATATAGTTACCAGGATCCAACCCAGGCCCTTGTACTTGCAAGACAGGTGCCGGAACCACTGAGCTAAATCCCTGGCCCCAAATTGACTGTTGATACTTACTGTTTTTCTTGTTTTTACTGCTTTCACACCATCTTGCAAATAAGAGTTTTTACATGAATCGATGTAAATGGATTGTTAATTTGCCTTTTATACTTGAAGTTTCTGTGAGTTTTTGTTACATATATTCTAGACAATATTCTTCTTTTCCTCAAAATGAGTCAGTTTAGAAATTTTCATTTTCTTTGTTTTAAACATTAGAGATACATACCTAATTCAGACTGTGATTATCTACACTGTATAGACAAAAACTAATTTAAAAAGTAGCGAGGTATTCTCTTACTGCCGTCTTTTCTCATTTCAACTTCATTTACTTTTTAACTGTGTTTCTTCTACCTTTTCCAGTTTTCTACTCAATTCTCCTTGGTGGAGAAGATGGATGCAGAACAGGAGGTGTGAGTAGTTCTTTATTCTCTCAGCATCTGTTAATATTATATCATCTTTTTCATGTAGTGTTCTTGTTTCTTCTTAGTTCATCCTCTTACATTGGTGCAGTCAGTGGGCCTATTTGGTTTCCTTTTGTGTTATTTATAAAATTTAGTTTACTGTGACAAAATTCTCAGGAGATTTATATTCATTTGTGAACATTGTTATTTATGTTTCCCTCCTTTCATTTTTAATATATGTTCTTTAAAAACCTGACATTGAAAGTGATATTACTTGCATTGTTTCACTCACTTTTACCTTTCATTTATCATGTTTATTAAGGTCCTACTGTGTATTAGGCCCTGAGAAATCAAATACTGCTTGTACTATAGTTCATACTTTCATAAGGAATATCTCCTCCCATTTCTTACTGGAATTAGTTGTGTCCACCTAACTAAACTTTTTTTTTTTTTAACTGAGTCTCACTGTCTAGTTCAGGCTCACCTTGAACTCAAAGCAGTGTTCCTGCTACAGCTTCCAGAGTGTTAGCATTACAGGCATGAGAAATGGAACCCAATTAAAAATTCTTTAACTTATACTCTTTACTCTTCTATCCATACTGTTTTAGTTGTATTTCTCTTATAGTCACGTGTGGTATTATAAAAGTTGATTTGTTTGAGTTGTAGTTCTACCAAATGTTGGATAAATTACTTAGTCTTTATGGGTTAGAGTGTTTACACATAAAACATTTTTAATATGTCAAGTCACACTGAGATGCTAAAAATGAAATGAAAATATGAATGAATGTATAGACTTAAATTTTAAAAGTTGTATAATGGCAGTATTTTTATATAAATTATTATCCAGTCATTTGTTTTTGTAGCCATTTTTAAATGTGATTGTAATTATCCTTGGGAAAAAGAATAAGTAATCCATATCGATTACAAATGGCAAATAGCAATAAGTCATATTTTTTTGGTAGAGGGAAATTGCGTGCAGCATAGCAATCTTTGTAAATTCATGGGTCACAGCTGGGAATCTGTGGTGGCCAAGGCTATATAAAGTTTGCAAGACATAATACCAGAGTGAGAACAAGCTACAGAGAAAGAGAAAATTCTCTAATCCAGCTTCCTGTAAGCTGAAATGAGGACTGCCCAGCCTATGTGCTTTAAGAAATTACATAAATAGGAAGGAAAAAAATAAGTGAAAGGATCAGAGAGGAAGATTTCCAAAGGTCACCCAAGTTTGGGATAGTTCTTTTCTCAATAGTAAAAATAATTAACCTCATAACTTACAGAACATTAGGATAGTACTCAGAAGGGTTTGTAATGGGGAAAATACTCTATGCTAAAATCTGTTACATTCACACTTTAAAAATTGTTAAAAACAAGACCCAGGACGATGAAACTCATCCCAAGAAAACTATATCCTCCAAAGAACTTAAATACTTAAAAATATACAAACCAGCAGAAAAAAAGAAAAAGAAAAAATTAGTACATGACAAGGTAATATTTATAGTGTAGACATTTAATTTTTAAAAATTTCATGAATGTAACCCATAATGAAAAAAAATCACTCAGAAACAATCCCCAAAGACACAGATGACAGAATTAGTAGATAAGACATTTAAACAATGAATGATTATACTGTACATGTTTTTAAAGTTAACAGAATGACTGACTTTTAAAGTTATCTGTTTTTAAAAAATCAGAAATAAATTGAAATTTTGTTAGTTAATTTCACTTGTTTCTTTCATTTTTAATGTGGCTACTAAAACATTTAAAACAAAAATAAAAATTCAGGTCTAATAAAATATCCAGATATTCTAAAAGGTAAAGAAAAAAGAGAACAAAAAATAATAATAGGAATAATAGGAAAGTAAGTAAAGTGATACATTCAGTTATATTAAAAATTAGACCAGATGTTTATAAACTTCAGCAGTTCAGTTAAACCTGGTAGAATATCCCACTTTGGGAGATATTGTTAGAATTGATTAAAAACAAAGACCCAGTTATGAATTTAATAAGAAATTCACAGGTAGGGAGTGAATGATAAAACACACTATGCATATGAGAGGAGATCTGATGAAAATATTCTTTAGGACAGTATTATCAGATAAAGTGGGACAACTCAAGATTGACACAACAGTAACATATATATGTACCTTGTGTCAAAGTACATGATGCCTATTTTTATAGATATTTTTTAAGCATCTGTTCCTTAGCAGTTGTTAGCACAAACCAAAAAAAATAAAGTAGCAAGAATTGAATTCTGAAAAAGTTTAAGTCACTTTGATTTAATTGATACTGTCTTATTTTATTATAGCTGCTGTCAAAATCTTATGTGCATAGCTTACAAATAACAAAATTTATTTCTGGGGAAATTAGGAACACCAAGATCAGAGTGTTGGCTGATATTGAGTGTAATTAAGACTTGCTTTGTAGTTTGTAGAGGGCATCTTCTTAAGAGTGCTGCCATATGATTGAAGGCCTTTTCCTTCCCTTCTTCCTTTCTTTCTTTCTTTCTTTCTTTTCTTTCTTTCTTTCTTTCTTTCTTTCTTTCTTTCTTTCTTTCTATTAAAGAAGGATACTAATCTCATTCACTTCTTCTAGATGAAATAAATATTCATTTACCCAGTGGGAAATTCCACTCTTAGGAGTGGTATATTCTACAAATAGGTAAAATACAAAATAATACATGCTTAAGGCTGTATTCATTTCATCCCTATTTCTGCAATAGCAGAAACCTAAAACAATACAAATACATATCAGTAGTCTTCTGACTAAACAGAAGTATGGCTCAAGTGCCAAATGAGATATCATATAGTTATAAACATGGACTTGTTTTCTGTGCCATGATTAGAAATACACATATTGTTGAATGAAAGCAAAATACAGAAAGTAGGATAAAGTATGCTGTTTTCCCAGATATATTGCAGTATCTGTATTATATGTGTTGTTTCTACTTTCATTCTTTTTTTTTTTTTTTCAAATGAAGAATTGTAGTTAAGGGTCTGGGATTTATCTCAGTGACATCACACCTGTCTTAGGAGCACAAGGGCCCAATTTTGATCCCTGGTCCCCTCCTCCCCTTGCCCCCCAACTCACTTGGGGAAAAAAAAAGAATTATATTTAACCTTGTAGTGCACAGGTATAGAAAGAACAGCAAAATTTCTTTGGGGATACTTTTTTCTTAAAAATTCAAATTTTTATTAGTACATTATGAATACACATCATCGTCACATTCAACATTGAGAGTTTGTACCAGAATATGACATTACTTGATTCTCAATTTTCCCCCCTTTTCCCCACTCTGCAATGCTTACCTCCTATATACATAAGCTTTGTTTCATTTTTTCTTTATTACTTTCTTTTCCCCCTTGTTATTTACCCCTACACCCACTTTCCTTTTAAATATTTTCTATTTCATAATATCAACTATACATACTATAACTTATTTACATTTTCATTTTCTCATATCAGAGAAAAGATATTTACGCATCTGTAGCCTATTTATTTCACTTATGAGGATGTCTTCAAGGTACATCCATTTGGATATGAATGACTCAATCTCATCATTTTTAATGGCAGAATAAATGAGGAATGATACAATTTAGAGTATTATGATTTTGAAGCTCTCAGAGAAATACTGGGTAGACAGTCATCACTGACTACTGTTTGCACAAGAAGTGCAAATCACACATATCACAGTATTTGGAGTGATAGTTTTCTCTATTTTTAATACTGAATTTGATGACTGATGACTCTTAAGATTCAAAGGAAATACAAGGATAACTAATAAGAATAAAGGAAATACAAGGATAGAGAAACGTGTTTTAAAATGATGCAGAGAAATAGCAAGCTGTGTGACACAAATAACTTAATTTTTAAACAAAATTATAGGAGGAAAAGTGAAGGTGGAATCTATAGGTTTGTGAGGCATATCAATTAATTGGAATACATTGATCTTGTTTGGATTGTAATTTGAACAAACTTGAAAACAATACTCAGCCTGGGAAATTTACATGCTGGCTGCTAATACATATTTAAGCTTGGTTAAGAAGCTAGAATAAGGCTGTCCATAAGTTTATAAGATTATAGTTGGGTGATGTTGTGTACATGGAAATCCATTGGGATGTCTCTGTAATAAACAATTTCTTTAAAAGTTAGCTTTTTGGGGCCAGGGACTTAGCTCATTGATTCTAATGTCTGCCTTGCAAGCGCAGTATCCCAAGTTTGATTCCCAGTACAAAAAAAAAAAAAAAAAAGAGAGAGAAAAACAATAAAAATTAGCTTTTAGTATTCGTGTAGTCAGTAATCCAGCATACCAGCAAACTTATTTATGGGCTTAAATATTCATATCTTTTACTCTATTCTGGAGACGAACAATAGTTTAAAAGATGAGCTAAGTAAATAATAGTGTTCTTCATCAGAAGACTGTATAGTTATTTATTAAATTCAAGCATTATTGGGTTTGTGGATGTTGCTTAGTTCCATAGCACTTAATCTGGTTTACACAGGGTCTTGGGATTCACTTCTAGCACCAGAGGGTGGGGGATGTGGGAAAGCATACAGTTGATCAAGTATGAATTAGAGATCAAACTAATTCTTGTTAATAGAGTAGTGGAAGGAAAAGTTCACTTCTTGAATTTGTTAAAATTCTTTTACTGAAAATGAGTACATTTATACATAGATGCATACATGCATACATACAGTCCTGTAAAATTTGTCAGCTGAAAGCGTAAATGTTTGGAACTTAGATACAGTATGTATACCAACAAATTCTTTTTTTTTTTTTCTTCCAAATCTCCCTTTCCCAACCAAAGTCCTTGGGTAGAGTATCAGACATACTTAATATAGTACTCTGCGCTCTAGTGCCCTCTTGTGCCTATAGTGAAAAGGTGTCATTAGTTTTTCTTATCTAAGAAATTGGGCTCTCTTTCCTAAGATATCCCAGAAAAAAAAAAATTTTTTTGAGCTTGTAAATAAGGTTTTTTACCTTCAACATTCTGTGGTGCAATATTCCTCACCCTATATAGAATATAAAGTATAATCTATCAGTTCTTTCTCTTTTCATTGAATTTGTAATATTTCAGTTGTATATCATCTGGTTTGTTTATGCACAAGTTTTTATTCTGAAGTTGCGTGTTATTCCAGAGTTTTTCCCCACCTCCACCTCTATTCCTGTATTTGTTTTTTCAAAGCAGAAAAGTAAAGTGCTGGGGTCCTGAGTTCGATCCCTGGTAACTACATACCACAGTGCCAGGCATCGTGACTCACCCCTGTAAGCGCAGTATTTGGGAGGCTGAGGCAGGAGGATTGCTGTGAGTTCCAGGCTAGTCTGGGCTACGTAGTGAGTTTGGGGCTAGTCTGAATTACAGAATGAGACCTTGTGTCAAAAAACAAAAAACAAAAACAAAAAAAGGAAAGAAAGTGCTGTAGACTGAGTTTTGATGACCCCCAGTTCATTGTGCTAAAATCCTAATCCATGTAAGGTAATAGAAGATGGGGCCTTTGAAAGCCATTAGGTTAGAGCCCTTGTGAATAAAGTAGTGCCACTATATAAGGGACCTTATAGAGCTCTCTTTCCTATTTGCTGAGTGAGGTCTGAAAAGATTGTGTGTATAAACTGAGAAGCAAATCTTTGCTAGAAATCAGTAATGTTTGTACTGTAATCTTAAAAATCCAGCCTCCAGAACTGTGAAAAATAAATTTTGTTTGTATGTCAGCTCGTTTATTGTACTGAGTATCTTGAACTAACAGTGCAAAACTTGGACACTCAATTATTTGATCAAAACCATGAAAACTTGGCACAGTGGCAGTAGTAGTGTGGAGCATTGGAAAACACTTGCCTTAATGCTTGAGGCTCTAGGTTTAAACCTCAGCACAACAAACAGAAAGCAGTGAGTGGCAGTGAGAAGAAACAGTATTTCATTGTGTCCATTTAATCTCTTCTGAGTATTATTACTGATTGCAAAATAATTTCTAAAGGAGGAAGACTTTGAGGCATTATAACATACCAAGAAATTTCCAGAGGGAACTTGCAATGCTTCATATACGGAATTAAAATATTTCATCTTCCCACTCCCAAAGAAGTAATTGATTATGTCTCTCTCTGTGGCTCTGTTGTGTTACCTATGAGGAGTAATATAATGCCATTGAGATCACTGGGAGTCATTTATCTTTGTTAAAAATTATCTTGGCCAGTAGAGTTTCCTGAAATGTAAGACCAGTTTAAATAAGACTATTTTCAGGTAGATTCTAGACAGCATTTTCAGAGTAAACTTCCAGAATGGCTCAGTATTATAATTATTCTTTAGTAAAAGGTACCCTAAATACTATTGATGAAGGTTTTTTTAGGTACTGATGAATAAACAAAAATATGAGCAGAATGATTTTTTTAAAAGTCTGTCATTTAATTCCAGTGTCTTAGAATTTAATCAGTCCTTTTAAAATTTTTTAATACTTCTATACTTTCAGCCAACTAATACTGTACTTAGTACCAGTATTACTATTTTGACATTTGCATGAAGTTGTCTCTACTAAGTTGAGATCTGAAGAGAGTGCCAGTATGGGATATAATAGAAAACATGAGTGAAAGAAATTCAGTTGGCTAGCTTTTGAGACATCTGTAGCATTTAAGCATTTAATTCATCTGAAAGTTTTGACTAATATGCTGGCATATCCACTATTTGAGTAAATTTATTACAAATCATTTTGTTTTAAATATTAAGATGTTTAATCTTAATAGGTGATGCAGTTAAAAACTAGAACCTGATCATCTTTGTTAAACATTTTAAATAATGAATTACTATAGGCATTGGAGGAAGACCTTACTATGTTGCACCCCTGATATATACTTCACTCATATATATATTCAGGGATAATGAAGGGGATTACCAAGGACTTAGTTTCTCACCTGTATATACTTTTTGACAAGAAAATTATAACCACAGCTCTGAGTATATAGGTTGAGCATATATATCATTTAGACTTCTTTTCACTTTGTTTCTTTTGATCTTGAGTCCAAAACCATTCAGATTTCTCCTGTTATCTTCTACATGTTTCTAGAAATAGCTCTGTGTGTGCACACATGCATGTGTTTCATGTAATCAGAAAGAAGCATACCCTATGGAAGAATGATCTAAATATGTAATACATCCTTATTTCCAGGATTCTAGCTTCAGGTTCTCTACATAATAGGGTTAGAAAATCCATTTGTGGAAATATGTTAAAATGTGAAGGCAGGGAGTGTGATGTACCCACTAGAATTTATCTAGCATGTTTAAAACCCTGGGTTCAGTTCCAGTGCTGGGGAAAGAAAAATTGAAGACAGTTTGTTAAAATTTTGGCGGTCCTTGAATTATTTAGTCTTATAAACAAAGCAACGCATTTTTGTTTTTACATCTCTCTCCCTATGATAGATACTGTCTATAAATAATATTTTTTTTTTTGAAATAGCAACTGATTAAATCCCCTCATAATCCTGTATATATCTCTTGGATTCTTTTTTTTTTTTTTTTGAGACAAGGTCTTGCTTTTTAGTTCAGGCTGGTCCTTGAACTCACAGCAATCCTCCTGCCTCTGCCTCTCAAGTGCTAAGATTCCAGGCATGAGCCACAGTGCCCAGCATTGTAGTATGCAGTGCTGATTGTTGGTGGTCATGAGTTACCACACCTGGCCTTGTTGTATATGCTTACTGGGGATCGAACCCTGGCTCTTAGGCTTACAAGGCAGGCTCTGGAACCACTGAGCTAAATCCTTGGCCCTCTCTTGGATTCTTCAAGGTTTTTTATTAGTTTCTTACTGATCCAGATAATTTGATAGACACTGAGTTATCAAAGTAGTTACCTTCTAACATCATTTTCCATCCTTAATATTGAATCCAATTATAAACTCTTTTGTATACAAATGACATAATGAGGTATTTTATCATTATTTTGAATTAATATATTAAATACCACACTATAACCAATTTAAAATTAATAAACCTTTCTTTAAATTTAAAAAGAATACTTTTGAATTCATGTCCAAAATTGAGTGCACAGTACAGAGTTCACATACATTGTATCTCCTTCCCTTCATTGTGTCAGCTTCTCTCAGTTTCCAACATTTTATATTGATGTACAAATTTTTTACAATCTGTGAGCCAACACTTAAGCATTAACTAAAATTATATTATTATTAAGGCTCATTATTTGTGTTGTGTAGTTTAGATTGGGATAAATGCATACTATTTGCAGTATGTGTCATTATAATATTCTGTAGCATAGTAACAATGCCCAAAAATACTTTTCCTTGTTATAAATCATAGGCTACTACTGATACTTTTACTTTCTCTTATTGTTTTGTCTTTTCTAAAATATTAGGTATTGGAGTCATCAGCCCTTTATAAGCTGACCACTTTCATTTGCAGTGTGCATGTGGGTTTTCCTGTGTTTTGTGGCTTAGTAGTCCATTTATCACAGTATGAATGTACTGTCTTCATCATTTTGCATTTTGCTTTCTTCTATATTTTGGCAATTATGAATAAAGCTGCTAACTTTTTTCCTCCTTTTTTTTTTTTTTTTGAGACAGGATCACAAGATCTTAGTATACAGCTCAGACTAACTGAATTCACTATGTAGCCCAGGCTGGTTTCAAAGGATGGCTGTCTTCCTACCTTTACCTCTACCTCCTGAGAGCTGGCTGATATTATAGGCACATAGTATTATGTTGGGCTCCCATAAGCATTTCATGTGCAGATATTTGGGTGTGTGTAAGTTTTTAAATCATTTGGATAACTATCAAATAGGATGCAATCTGTGTTGTATGAAAAAAAGCATTAGTTTAATTTCTAACAAATATTACCAAATTATTTTTAAAGTACATACTATGTACTCTCACCATCCCCCCAGCCCCTACCCTTTAATTATTGAAAGTCCTTATCGCTTCAATGTTTCTTTTTTTTTTAGGTTTTTTGAGACAGGGTCTCGCTTTGTAGTTCAGGCTGGCCCTGAGCTCAGCCTCAAACTCACATCACAGCAATCCTCCTGCCTCTGCCTCCTGAGTGCTGGGATTACAGGCGTGAGCCACCACGCCCGGCACTGTGCTATGTGGTACTGGTTGCTGCTAGGATGAGTCTCCATGCTCACCCAGTACTGTATGTGGTTACCGGGGATCGAAACCGAGTCCTTGCGCTTGCAAGACAGGCGCTGGTACCACTGAGCTAAACTCCCGGCCTCTTCAATGTTTCTATTTGATTGTCAGGGTTGTTTTTTTGTTTGGTTTGTTTATTTTTTTCTGTTCTAATTGTTTTTAGTATAGTAGTAACTCTGCCATTCGAATTAGTAGTTCCCGAATGACATTTGATATTGAACGTTGTTTAGTATGTTTATTTCACATTTGTATGTCTTGATGTGTGATGTCTGTTCAGATTTTTTACCAGTTCTCCTCCCCCATGGTGCTGGGACCTAATGCATGCTAGGTGAGCACTCAGTGATTGAGCTTTGTTGGCAGTTCTGTATTTGGCCAGTTTTTAACCTGGATTGTTTATGTTCTTACTGAGTTGTATGTATGTACATATGTATTTGCAAGACCAGGGATCGAAGTAGGACTTTGCACTTGTCAGGCACCACTGAGCTCCATCCCTGGCTGTTTTTATTTATTTATTTTTATATTTTGAATACACTTGCTTTATTACACATGTGGGTTACAGTGATTTTCTTCCAGTCAGTGTATTGTTGTTTTCAGTTTACTAGTGGTATCTTTGCAGAGCAGTTGTTTTTCATTTAATGAAGCCCTAATTCAGTTTTTTTTTTTTTTTTTTTTTTGGTGGATCATCGTTTTGGTGTTATGTCTAAATCAGCCACTGTAGTGTTGAAGTCACTGTGTGATTCAGCTATTTAAGTGATGAATAGGTTCTTAGACTAACCTGCATTTTTAGAACACTGTTGTAATACTGTGGTTTCCAAATACCTAGCTGTATTTATCTTAGATAAACTCCTATCTGTTACTTTTGGTTAGTCAGGTTCCCTGACTCAGGGAGTTTTAAATTTGATGGCTGCCCCAGGGAATTGCTCTGTAATTGTTTTTAAGCATTTGCCAGGAGTTAACTTTGAGGGTTAGAATCTTAATTTCTATGTGAAATTTGATATTCAGCATGGAATATAAGCTATTTGATCTTGTTACCTGTGCAGTACTACATGCATAAATGATATAAACATAATCTATAAAGCTTATCAGTAGTTTATTAATAAGTAACTTGGCACAAGAGCTTCATTCAGCAGAAGTAATAAATCACCAAACTACCTGGGTGCTTTGGTTGAAGAATATAATACAGAACAGATCTAACATAGAGAAAAGAAAAAGAAAGTAGCTAAGTCACTTTATTAACACTGTAGTAAGCTAATGAGTCAACGAGGTAACACAGGTACCAGATCCAAAATGATTGGAGGTGGCCTTTTGATTCTTGAACAGTAAATTGTTTGTTGCTTAAATTAACCTATGAACAACCAAAACAACCTTAAAAAGGAATTTTAAAAGAATATAAGAGAGAATGTATGTTTTTACTACATCTATTAAAACTCATGGTTGTTGCCAGTTGACTATGAGTGTATAAAACTAGAATCAAGATCTAGCTGAATCACTGAAGGATCAAGACATATCTTAGTACAAGAACTTAAAAATTTTAAATTTCCCTATGAATCTTTCAGTAACCGTATCTATAATGTAAATGTATTTTCAAATTCTGTTACTGGAGTAACAGTGTATAGCATAGTATGAATATTTATTTTTAAATAGTTGTGAGTTTTCTTTGATAGATAGTTTTGAACTCTTACTGAATATGCAGTTTTTTCTATAGAAGAAATGTTTCAGATATTGTACATGTTAATTGGTTATTCTTATGTTGGTTGACCTGTAAATCTAGCTACTGGGGAGATGGAGGTAGGAGTATCTCCAGTTCAAGGCTACTCTGTACAGTGTAGCCATACTTCTGCTCCTGAAAGTAAAAAGATCCAGAAACAGATACTGTATGTATTCTTGTATCAGTCCACCTGAAACATGTTGATTCCATGAGATAAGTAGACCATGACATTAAAATTCGTGTTTGCAGTTTTATTGTTTTTTTATTGTTATAGTATTATTTGTTGATATTATGTATTCTCACTTTAAACAATACCAGAAAAAAATGTCCTGCCATTCCCCTCCTCAATTCTTTTATAAGAGAAAAAGCATCAAAGTCTGAAAAAATATATTGGATCTGAAGTTGGTATCTAATCATGGCAAAAGGGTCTTACAGATGTCTTACTAGTGTGATTGGATATACTGTGATTCGTGAACTTAATTTTTGGATGATTCTGATCACAAACTGCATTTGATGAGAACCTGGTTAAATTCAATGTTTAGGTTCAGTGTTGACCTTATGGGAAAATTGGATTTGGTTTTTCTCCAATTTAATTTCTAACCAGAATCTTGTTAAGTATTAAGTTCCTAAAAGAAGGTAGTACTGTAGATGATTCTTAGTGTAAATTTTCAAAGTTAAGGAACTCACCTGTGTTTAAGTGGATGCTGATCACCTTAAGGGAAAAAATTAAAAGCCAGTGTGTACTTAGAAAGTAGATGGTATTCATGCTGTCTTGTAAACTGTCTCAACCTAAAGAATTAACTTCTAGGAAGTGGAGATATGTATAAAAGGAGCTTTCTGTTTTGACCTCTTTCTATAAAAATTATGTAGGTAAAACAATCCATATGATGCCTCAAAAGACCAAAACTAGAATTTGAAACTTTTTCAGATTTATAATTTGTACTCGAGATTTATGAATCAGCATTTGTGACTTGTAAGACTTTGCATTTAACTTCAATAGTTGCTCTTAGATCTTTAGTGGTCATTGCTTTTCTTTTAAGTGAATATATATTTTTTTCTTCAAATCTATGAACTACTAAATCTTTTAAGTGTTTATAAAAGGTTGCATAGGCTATGTTGGGGCTCCCTGCCTTTTTTTAACATACATTAAAACTCCATGATTCATCTCGTTCTGTGGATGTTCTTGGACAGCTCAGAGAGATATTGATTAGTTATTTGATTTCAAGCAAGTAAGTTCTCTGAATTTTAGTGTCCACATTATAAAAAGTTGATAATAGTAATACTTAAATTATATCGTGGGTGAGGGTAGACACACACACACACACACACACACACACACACACACACACTACACACGTCTGGTATATAATAGGCACGACTTGAGTACTGTGTTACCTATTTTTTGTTGCTGATCCTTTTTGTTTATATTTTATGACCATTATTAATACTGCTAATCTTATAGAGTGCTTGTGATTTAATGGCATAATATGTGTGTCTGACACAAAGTATGTACCCCTAAAGTGTTAGCTATATCTGTTACTTTTATTAGAGAATTACAATTATCAGAGAATACTAGTATTCTCTGCTGCCTTTGTAATGCCTAGTGGAAGATGAATGATTATTTGTATGATCCTTAGAATAATTTAGCATTTTTTAAACCTCAGTTTATATGAGGTGGTATGTATTTTAACTTATAACTGTCATTGTGGCAATACCTGGTGCTTGTCTGAATGTGTGGAACTCCCTTACAGAATTACAGTTACAATCTTGGCTTAGCGAGACAGATTAAGCTACACAGAGTTGCTTATTACATGGTTGAGTTGTGTTATACCTACTAAGATGGCTATACTAATGAGCAAAAAAATCACAAATGTTGACAAATGGTAAATTTGAAAATATTCTTCAAAAATATAAAATTACTGTGGCACTCAACACCTAGATATATACTAGGTGTTTTCAAAAGAATTGAAAACAGGAAGTCCAAGAAATAATACCCATTGCTTCATTATTCATACTAGCAAAAGGTAACAAATAACCAAGTGAAAATCAACAGATCAGTGGTTAGATGTTTAGACATACAGTGGAGTATTAGCTATGAAAATGAAGTTCTGATACATGCTACAACATAGATGAGCCATATACAAAGGAATATTGTATGATTCTACTTATATAAAAATGCTGAGTAGACAAATTTATAGAGATAGATGTAGATTTAAACTTAACGAAGAACCCAGGCAGCAGAATACTAAGATTTATTGCCTAATTACTAGAGTTTCTGTTAAGCATAATGAAAATGTGATATTGTAATAATGGTGATATTGCACAATTTAATTTATTTCATTAATGCTACTGAATTGTACACTCAAAATGGTCAACAAGGCAAATCTTAGTTATTTTTACCACAATGAGAGCAGTGTTAAAAGTTGAATTTTAATTTGTCCCCTAGATTACATATTGATTAATGGCGTGAATGACAAAGGTGCTTGTTAATTTGAAAGACTTTTCTTTCTGTCACTATCCCTGACAGACAGAAGAAGCAGTTTTGGTTTCTTATTTGAAGATACACACAATTCTTATTTTTCAGTGATCTACAGAGAGTATCTTCTTTAGATTTAATGGAAATGGGTAAAGGGAAAAAAGGTCAAAATTCTGACTTTTTGCAATCATCTACCTCTTTGGTCAAAGTAAATGTTATCTGAGAACTGAAAATGTCTCTTTTCATTTACTTTGTTTCATTAGTTCTTTTTGTTTATTTGTTTGTTTGATTCTTCTTAAGTCTTAACAAATACCAAAACTTCTCTTTTTCCTATTGTTGAGGTTGATGATCTTTCACCTTAACTGTTTAGTTCTTTGGTAATATTTAAGACTACGTAGAGAGGTGCTTGTTTACTTCTGAAGGCTTGGGTATGCAAATAACTAAGAATTCTAAGTGAGTTCTGGATAAATCAAGACAACTCAGTGCATGTAAGTTCCAAACTCAGATTGTTGAGCAATATGTGTCAGTTTATAGCTTTAACCTGTGTAGGCTTGCCTCATATCTTTGTTCTGCACAACATGTCAGAACAGGTATCATTGTAATGCTATTGTGTGGTATAACTAAAGCTGCAGTCCACTCTTGAAATACTCAAGCTCAGTATATACTAAGAACATGGAGTTTTTATATGATACTGTAATATCATTTTTTTCTCAATTTTTTTGGTTGCAGTTTTTTTTTTTTTTTTTAAATTTTTACTATTCGAATTTGTATTTACTTTTTGATATTGAGGATCAAACTCAGGACTTTATGCTTGCAAGGCAGGCACAGCACCAGTGAACTAAATCCCTGGCCTAGATTTTTAACTTACATGTAATAGTTGTATATGTTGGTACTGTGTGATAATTTGATATGGGTATATAATGAAAAATAATCTAGTTAATGGTATTTCCTTATTACCATTTAAAAAATTTTATTCAAAACCTTTGGAATCTTTTTAAAAAGATATACAATAAATTTCCATGAACCATAGCCCGAGCTATGCCATAAAATACCAACATATAGTCCTTTGCACTTGAGCCATCACAGCAGACTTTTATTTGTACTTTGTAGCCATTTGTACTTTGAAAACTGTCTTTATTTCAGTTGCATATTTTTTATGGGGTCTTTTATTTTAGAGCGGGGGTCTAATACATTTTTTTTGTACTAGGGATCAAACTCAGGACCTTGGACTTGCAAGGCAAATGTGGCACCACTGAGCTATATCCCTGGCCATCTAATATTTTTTTGAATTCTTTATATATTCTAGTTACTAGTCTTCTGAGAAATCTTAGGCGAAAAACTTAACATTTTGTAGGTTGTCTCTTTACTCTTGTTATTTCTTTTGCTTCGAAGAAACTTTTTTAAAAGATCCTATTTGTTGCTTCTCAGTATTGTATCATATACCACTGGGGTTCTATTTACAAAGTTTTTACCTATGCCCATGTCTTCAATTGTTTTACCTAATTTTCCTTCTAGCAAACAGTTTCTGTTTTAGTGTTTGGACTTCTGGACTTAATGTGGACAGTTGTGGGGTTTGTTTGTTTCTTTTCAGGTTTTGTGATCATCCAGGATTGGGTCAGTTGGTTAGTCTTTGCCTTTGCTGCCTCAAGCCATGCTCCCAGGGGTCTGTGGCAAGGGTTGGCTCTTGCCTTTGGGGTTGGGGCACTATGGCTCAGGAGCCAGTGGGAATGGGGCACAAGTCTTTGTCAGCTCTTACATAGGGATGGACTGTGGGTTGTCTCTTATGTGTGGGTGGAGCACCATCTCCAGGGGCCCCTAATGTGGGGTAGGGGTTCCTCTTCTGACTTACGTTGACTCACATGTGGGGGTGGTGCACTGCTCCTGGTCAACTCTTTCAGATCAGCACTCTCTCTAGGGGTGAGAAATGTTTCTTAAAATAATGAATTTGTTAGTCTTTCTGATTCAGTGTTACAGCTTGTTTTGAATTATTATTCTGTATTACTTACTGAAGTCTCTTTATCTTCTTTTCCATAGGTGTACGTGGAATTTGATGATCTTGAATGGGATAAACGAGAGTGGGTTAAAGTTTATGAAGATTTTTCAACTTTCTTGGTGGAATACCACTTAATTTGGGCCAAAAGAAATGACCCTAGCCAGACTCAGGGATCAAAGAGCAAACAGATTCAGTGGCCTGCATTGGTAAGATCTGTTCTTGATTCATTAAACATTTTAGTTACTGGTTTTAAAATAAGAACTCAGTGTAAGTTAAAATCTGATTGATTATAGATTAATATTCCTGAAATATCTGTGCACCTGGCACAAATTTCTCAATCCTTTGTTAAACCTGATGCTCCTCTGTTAGGGTACTTTCAGGGTATCTAGTCTAAAAAGTAGTTTATTAAACGAAACAAATTGGATTTAAAGCTGATGAGAGGTGGTTGAGTTTTTCTAGTGAAATTTTGTAAGTGGAAGATGGTGAAAACATTTGTAAAGCCCTGAATAGTACGTGATTTTTCTTGATTGGTTATTGATTTATTATAGGTGATAGATGTTAAATGTGTGTATGTTCTGGTGTTGACTGAAATTACTTCATATCAGGAAATCATGTGTTTAAAGACATACAATAGGTTTAAATAAGTTCCTGAGTAGTTAAAAGAGTTTTATAAAAGAAATATGATATCTCAATAAGATTATTAAATTACATTGTATCCCCCCCAACTGTCTAGTAGGTAATGAGTAGGCAGTACGTTTAATGAAAAAAATCTTATATTAATATGAAATAAATACTTTAAAAATTCATTGAAGTAATAACATAGGATTTTTTTTTGGGGGGGGGGTTGATATTCAGGATTGAATTTTGGCCCTGTGCAGGCTGTGTAAGGTACTTATAGCCCAGAACTTTAAAAAACATTTTTATATGCAAAGGATAGTTGCTTCTTGCTAATAACTATAACATATATAAATATTTTTGTTTTAGTTATTTAAGCCTTTAATCCTTTTTTATATTGACAGTATGCCTACTTTGATTATTTTTTTAAAAATAATCAAGAGATATTAAAATAATTTATCGATAGTTTTAAAATTCTTAATGTTGATTGTGATCATAGCGTGTATATAAAATGGACCAATAAAACCAGTTTTTTAAAAAGTAAAAATTGTAGAATGGATAATTTCCATTCTTAATGTTAAAAAAAACCCTTAAGTCATGATTAGCAGAGTTTTTTATTTTCTAGACCTTAACTTGAAAATTGATTCAAACTTGTGAGTGATTTTGGTTTACATATCATATTAAATATATGATCTTTACATAATTTTTGTGCAGAGTCTCAAAAGTAGGAAGTAATAGTACCAATAATAGCAGAATATGTACTTCAATGTCAGAGTTAAAGAATAAATAAAATTCTTAACCTCTTCTTAGAGGTAATTTATCTGAATAAATTATTAATTTAAAAAATATAAGTACTGTATAATGATTTTTGTTATAATTTCACTAATGTTGAAAAAATCTTAATGTCAAAATTAAGGCTATTAAAACAAATTTTAACTGTAAATGTAGTTCAGTGATTGAACAATTGCCTAGCATGCTTAGGGACCCCAACTTCAGTTCCCAGTACCATAAAGAAAAACAAAGAAATTTAAATAGTTGCCAGACTTTTCATTTACCTCACTTTCTCTTATTATGCAAAAAGCATATCCACATGAAAACTTTAGGTAATGCTAAATTGATGTAAAGCAGAAAAACATCATAATTTTAATTTCATCACCAGAGAGATAAGCACTTCATTCTTTGATGTTTCTATCATTTCTTTCTTTTTCTGCTATAACTTTTTAGTTTTTCCTTTGAGACAGGGTCTTACTGTATAGTTAGACTGGTCTTGAACGCACTGTCTATTCCAGGCTGGGGCTGAAATTCTTGGCAGTCCTCCTGCCTCACCTTCCCAAATGCTAGGATTACAGGCATGTGGCAGCAGGCAAGGCTTTTCTGCTGTAGCATTTAAAAATGTTTTTAGGGCCGGGGATTTAGCTCAGTGGTTCCGGCGCCTGTCTTGGAAGCGCAAGGACCCGGGTTCGATCCCCGGTAACCACATACAATACTGGGCGTGGAGACTCACCCCAGCAGCAACCAGTACCACATACCACAGTGCCGGGCATGGTGGCTCACGCCTGTAATCCCAGCACTAGAGAGGCAGAGGCAGGAGGATGCTGTGATGTGAGTTTGAGGCTGAGCTCAGGGCCAGCCTGAACCACAAAGCGAGACCCTGTCTCAAAAAACCTAAAAAAAAAAAAAAAAAAGATGTTTTTAAGTGCAGCACAGTATGCTTAACAGAAAATTTGCTATGTTAACCATTGTTAAGTGTAAAGTGGCAATAAGTATGTTTTTGCACAGCATTCAGCCATTGAATTATTTTCGTTGTGCAAAACTGAAATTCATTAAATAGCAGACATTTCCCATCCCCCTTTCTGCCTGGTAACCACCAATCTGTTCCCTGTCTTTATTAATTTAACTACATCAAGTAACTTATTCAAGTCAGTTTTATAGTATTTGACTTTTTGTAACTTGCTTGTTTTAGTTAGTACAGTGTCTTTAAGGTTAATCTACACAATAGAATTTGTTAGAATTTACTTCTTTCTTAGTGTAACACTTAGTGTTCCATTGTATGTATATATCACATTTTTCTTAGCCATTTATGTATTGATAAGACACTTGAATTGATTCTACTTATTCAATGTTACAAAATAATGCAGCTCTAAACATAAATGGACAAAGCCCCTGCTTTCAGTTGTTTTCTGTATCTACCTAGAAGGTAGAGTTCCTAAATCATATGGTAATTTAAAAAAATTATTTGAAATACACCCACACTGACCTATTTAGCAGCTATACCATTTTACATTTGCTGTCAAGAGTGTACAATGGTCTTAGGCTCTCTGCATCTTTATTACTTAACTTTGAGGGAGGGAGGTGTTTGTTTTGCAGTATATGTTTTCTGATTTGGTTTGGATATACAGTTTTGAAATTGAACCTTTAATTAGAATCTTCATTCACATGCTTATTGACCATTTATATATGTTGACTATATATATATATATATATATATATATATATATATATGTATATCTTTGGATATATGTTGACTATATCTATATATAGATATATATATTATATAGGTTTATATATATATCTTTGGAAGAATGTCTGTCTTCCAGTTCTGTGTCTATTTTTGAACTGGCAAAATTTGAATTGCTTGGTTTTTTTGTTGTGGATTTTTTAGAAGTTCTTTTTATATTTTAGATGTCAATATCTTAGCAAGCAAGTGATTTGCAATTGCTTTCTCTCGTTTTACCTGTTGCCTTTTTATTTACTGTCTTTTGAGAGACGAGTTTTTAATTTTGAGAAAGACCAACTTTTATCTCTTTTGTTGTTGCCTAGGCTTTTATTGTTATTTTAAAAAAATGTGAACAGGAGATTGAGGCAGGAGAATGAATTTGAGGTCACCTAGGGTACATGTCAGACCCTGTCTAAAGGAAACATAAACAAAAAGGACCCTCCACAAAAAAAAAGAAAAGAAAAAAAAAAACAAAACAACAAACCACATCATCAAATTCAGAATCTTGGAGATTACCATTATATTTTCTTTTTACAAGTTTTATATTTATAGATCATATTTTGAAGTATTTTATCCATTTTAAATTAGGGGTTTTTTTTGTTTTGTTTGTTTATTTTTTAAGACAAGATCTCACTTTTGTAGTTCAGGCTGGCCCTGAGCTCACTTGGTAGTCCGAACTCACAGCAGTCCTCCTGCCTCTGCCTTCCGAGTGCTGGGATTATAGGTTTGAGCCACCACATCCGGAACTGTGGTATGTGTTACTGATTGCTGATGGTCTGGTTGTGAGTCACCAAGCTCAGCTTTGTTGTATGTGGTAGCAGGGATCGAACTAGAGACCCTGCACTTGCAGGGCAGGTGCTGGAACCACTGAGCTAAATCCTTGGCCCGTGAATTAGTTTTTTTATGTGATATTTATAACAGGGTCCAACCTCAGTATGGATATCCACTTGTGCCTGTGCCTTTTGTTGAAAAGACTTTCCACACAAATTATTTGCTCAACGGTTTGTTTCTGGGTCATGTGTTATATTCCATAGGTCAATGTGTATGTTCTTAATGCTGATACTACAATGTTTGGAAAGTCATTTTGTAGTAAATTGTGAAATAAGAACAAGTTTTTTATCTGACTTAATCTTTTTCAGGATTACTTTGGCTATTCCATATGAACTTCTGTACTGATTTTTCTTTTTCCAAAACATGTCACTCAAATGTTGATTGGAATTGCATTAAAGCTATAGACGGCTTTTGGTAGTAGACATCTTAATAGTTTTACAGTACTCAAACACAGGATATCTTTCTAGTTATTTGGATTTATTTGAGTTTTAGTCACCAGTGTTATAGTTTTTGGTATGTCTTTTACTTCCTTCATTGAATTATATATTATTCTTTTCACTGTTATTATAAATAAAATATTTATTTCTTTTTGAGATTACTCATAATTTTAGGAGTGTTTAGGAATGAAATTGATTTTTCTATGTTGATTTCATATTCTGCTACTTCAGCACCCCATAGCCATTGGTAAAAGACTTAAAGCTTTTCTCTTACTTAGAAAAAAGATAAGGATGCCATTCCTAGGACTCCAACTTCTGTTCAACCTAGTGTTGGAAATGCAAGTGGGAAAATCAGATTTCAAAAACATACAAAAATATTTAAATTGGAAAAGAACTAAAATTATATATCAGCATACTTTATTATCTTATATGTAAAAAACAAAGATGTCACATAAAGTCTTAGTAGACCTAATCAATGAATTTAGTAGAGTTACAGCATTTTTTGCTTAAAATTTGTTATTCTGTACATTTTTCCTAATGAGTAAGTAACTCAAGATAATTTTTAATGGCTGCATAATACATTTAATCTTAAAATTACCCATTTCCCCAGTATTTGGTATTACAGTTGTTTGTAATTTTGAGAAGTCTTATATTGAACTGTGGTAACTGACATATGTAAATTTTTATTTGTCTCTGTTTTAGAAATTTAGATTCATAGTAGTAGAGTTACTAGTCAAAGAAGAAAAACTTGAAAACCACAAAAATTTATGTATTTCCTCTCCACAGATTGTTGAAAAGTTACTGTAACTGGCATTGTCCCATCACCATATGAGTGTTTTTGTCATACTACACCCTTGCAAGTATTAATTATCTACTTTTAGGACATCTTATTTTTAAGTCTAAACACAAAAACAAAGGAATTTTGTATCTAAAAGAGGACATAGAGGAACTAGGTATTTAGTGTGGTGGTGCCTTGCCTTCTGGCAAGCGCAAGAGCCTAAGTTTGATTTCTTCCTGGCTAGTAAATTATGATTTTTCAGTGTCTCAGGTTGTATGTCTCTTATATTTGTTAACATTTTTTATATTATTCACAATATTTGTAACGCTTTTGTGCTTTTCATAGTTCAGCTGATTGTGTGATAGCAAGTTCTTATGTCTTAATAGATAGTTATTAAAGAAAGTCTGTAATAGAAACATGCCCATTAGTTTATATAAAATGTACAGTCCTTCTTTCTTGGCTTCATATTTTCCTTCTTTCTTCCCCTCTTCTTTCTCCTTCCATTTTTATCTTGTAAAAATTAATAGCAAAAGGGCCGGGGATATAGCTCAGTGGTTCCGGCACCTGTCTTGCAAGCGCAAGGACCCGGGTTCAATCCCCGGTAACCACATAACAATACTGGGTGTGGAGACTCACCCCAGCGGCAACCAATACCACATAATAGTGCCGGGCGTGGTGGCTCATGCCTGTAATCCCAGCAGTCGGGAGGCAGAGGCAGGAGGATTGCTGTGATGTGAGTTTGAGGCTGAGCTCAGGGCCAGCCTGAACCACAAAGCGAGACCCTGTCTCAAAAAACCTTAAAAAAAAAAAAAAAAAAAATTAATAGCAAAATGAAATGGGAGGGATGTATGTAGTACTTGAGAAAATAACTTTTAAATGTTTTGCATCATTTATCTGTGATATGTACTTTCAGTACATAGGACTGAAATTCTGTTGTTTCTCTTTGTTAAAACAAGGCTTCTGCCAGGTGTGTTTACCTATAATCTCAGCATTCTTAGTGGATGAGGTAGGATGATGAAACGTTAAATCCCACACTGGGCAATTTAGCAATATGTAGCCCACATCTCAAAATTTAAACCAAAGTCTTTATAAAGGGGGAGAAGCAGTGCACAGGAACTTGGTTCAGTCCTCAGTACAAGGAAGGGTAGGGGAATGGCTTTGGATGTGCATAAACAGTAATTTAATGCAATTCAGAATTTTAAAATTCCTGTTGGAAAATCAAATGGCCATCTCTACCAGTTGGAGAAATTTGTAGAGTCCGTATGTGAAGTGACAATAGAAACACAGTGGGAATTAATACTTTGTCTTTAATTTTCTACAAACTTAATATTTCTAATTTTGTGTACATCAAACTTGCTTACCTTTTTTTTGTACGTAAACATGCTTCTAGTCATAAATCTCTTCCTCCACTCCTCCTGTTGTAAAATATTACATGTTGGATATTTTATCTTATCTACCTTTTACTCCTAGACATCAGTGGAAACTAGTAGTGTACCTACTGCTTTTAAAAATCAGGACAGCTCCCCCCCAAAATATACATATTCTATGTCTTATTAGTGCACTTTGAAGTTTAATTTTAAAATTTAAAAGTTTGCATCTTTAATAAAATGTGCATAGAATACTACTTACGTTACTTGTCAGAAATTCTGTCATCTTTCTTTCCAGTATAATGTTTGCAAAACTTACTTGTTAGACACAACATGCAACATCTAAAGTAGTATTTTTTGTTGTTTGATATCCAGTATGATCAGAGTACTACCTGAAGCCATTGCTAACGATGTAGCCTGATGTAACTTACGTTTTTGTGAAAACGTGATATATTACGTTTATGAATATATTGTTAAATTTAATTTCATTTACTTTTTATTTTAAATAAAGTAAAATTATCATAAAAGCATATTTATCTGAACCAGTGAAAGAAAGTATTGGCAGTCATAATTGAAATCAACGAATCACCCACCTAACTGGGTTAGGGCCCTGGCTCCATCTCCTTTAGGAAAACCTTCTTTGAGGAGTGGAGCTTTGACCCTAACCCAGCTGGGCTGTAATGCTGCTGCATTTTCTAAAGGGCAGAGCTTTCTACTACTTTTCTTCTGGTCCAACCTTCCTTCCAGATCACCCCAACCAGAACTAACCTCAGCTTTTTATACTCCATAGAACTTTCTTGTACCTCTGCTTTAATAGCCAGCATGCTGTGCTTTGTAATATACTTCTGTTTGCATGTCTGTCTTCCTCACCTAGATTGTAAGTTTCTTAAGAGCAGGAATCATGTCTTTGTTGTCACTCTTTGGTTCCAGAGAGTCTAGCACAGTTCCTTACTATTTTAGTAAATGCTTAAAGTGATAAATGGACTACAACACAGCTAGTGGAAAAGAACTCTATTGAAGTTACAGTAGGTTCCTGGGTATTAATTTATGCTAGAATCAAAAGACACCAAAGCAAAGCAGCAAATTATACTAAAACTGAGTGATCAACCCTTTTTTTTTTTTTTTTTTTTTTTGTGGTCCGGGGATTAAACTGGGGCCCTTGTGCTTCCAAGATAGATGTGGTACCACTTTAGCTAAATCCTCAGCTTGACCAATTTAAAACATGACAGTATAAACAAAAACATTAGAAACTTAAAATACCCTCATCCTGATAAAATACAAGTTTGATTTCTTAAGTTGTCAAATTGGAGAAATATAGTATTTCCTGAAACAGGTTTTTAAAGGTGAAATAGGCCAGTTTAAAGAAAGGAATGGATCTCTTCACCGACAGCTATACAGATATACTAGTCTTTATTAACTTCCCTAAATTCTTGGGGTGAGTTTTGGAAATTTAGACTGTTTCTTCCCAGTACAGATTTCCCTTCATAGAGAGATACGTAATTTTGATTCATCTAAGAATTGTGGCCAGTACATAAAGCATATAAACCTTCACTAATTTATTTCTTTTAGATTATTTGCCTTTTAGTTTTAATTAATATTCTGAAAGAAGCCTCCAAGAGCAAGTCATTGTTCTTTGGTACAGAATTGCCCAAATTCTGGCTGGCTCTTACATTGCCAAACTTATTTTAGATAACAGTCTCAAGCAAATTGTACTAAAATGTGAAGACACATTATATTCCATATTAGAAATGAACTTTGAAATACGTTCATTTTAAAAGTTCTAAAATATCTGTAGTTGGGTTTTCAGAATTATAAGTTTTTTGTACTTTGGCAAATAATGAAATAGGAATGATAGTTATGATACCTTCAGAAATACTATTTCTCTG
The DNA here is from genome assembly GCA_004026965.1 of Petromus typicus. Taxonomy (NCBI): domain Eukaryota; kingdom Metazoa; phylum Chordata; class Mammalia; order Rodentia; family Petromuridae; genus Petromus; species Petromus typicus. The sequence goes on along the minus strand of PVIR01001698.1, from coordinate 566 downwards.
TAAGGTAAAGCACTTCAGGAGGTTAAACTGTTTATTAAAGTAGTCTTTCTAAATGATGAAATACATGGGAGTTATTGTAGGAAGTGCGTACATCCATTTATTTTGAATCACTTTTGAGGAGAGAATATATTGAATCATAAAATATTAAGAATCATAAATTTTGATTCATTCATTCTGCTCTTAGGACAAAGATTTTCAAAACAGTTTTTTGAAAGTAGAAATTATATTTCATGTGAGGTAGGTACTAATAAAAAGTTCAGTGTAGTTTTACTAAAGCAAAAAAGAGGAGACAATTTGGATAACCATTGATTTTTTTAATGTTAAATGAATTTGGGAAGATACACAGTTTTAAAAATTCTAAGTTTGGGAATCTGCGCCGGGTTTGGAGTTTGCTTGTCTCCAGGCCCACGCCGGAGGAGCGCCCAGGGACTGAGGTTAGCAGCGGGCGGCTCGGGAAACGGCGACTGTGCCACTGAATCTGCACCGGGTTTGGAGCTTACTGGCCTCCAGGCCCACGCCGGAAGAGCGCCCAGGGACTGAGTTTAGCAGCGGGCGGCTCGGGAAGC
>PVIR01001697.1:59500-116899 GCA_004026965.1 Petromus typicus | reverse complement strand
CCTCCTGCCTCTGCCTCCCGAGTGCTGGGATTACAGGCGTGAGCCACCACGCCCGGCACTGTGGTATGTGGTACTGGTTGCTGCTGGGTGTGGGTCTCCACACCCAGTATTGTTATGTGGTTACCGGGGAATCGAACCCGGGTCCTTGCGCTTGCAAGACAGGCGCCGGAACCACTGAGCTAACTCCCCGGCCCCTGCATGTAGAATTTTTGAATCAGCTATTGGTTCTTATTTGAATGCGCCAGACAGGTCAGTCCTGTTTCATCTATTTGGGCATTGGCAGAACAAATACCCATGGAAGGCCATCAGCACAGGGCACCATGCAAAGCGTGGGAGTACAGAATAAGGAAGAACTTCAGATCCAGTAGGAAGAGTGACTGTCAGATAAATAATCATGTACAAAATGTAATTTTAATACTGTGGAATAAAATGCTGCAAAGGAAGAAAAAGTGCAGTGGCACCGTAAGAGTTAGGCGGGGGTTTTGCAGGGCTCGCACAGAGGCCTACTTCCGGTACAGGCACAGGCCTTGTCCTGCATTACAGTGCCGTAAAAAATGCTTCATGAAATATAAAATTATTCAAAGGAAAACTTATCCTTTTTTTAGTTTTATAATTTTAGGAGAGTTGAGAACACACAGGTTAATAAAGATGAGAGAAGTTAAACTATAGATAGAGAAGCAAAGTAAATCATTATCATAGGCCTGTTTCAGTTGTAAGAATTTTCTCTTTTCAGAAGCAGAAGCAAACATTTTTCACCCATTTCCTCTGATTAGCTAACCATCCTCAGTTTTGGTTTAGAGAGAATCAGGCCAGAAATGATGCATAGATCTTACACCCACTGTATTGCAAGAGCTAGTTGGAGTAGCTTGAAGTTGAAATGATTGTTTTTATTCCTCTTATCCTTAAATTGAATCTCAAACTTTGTCTCTTAGTTATTCACAAGTGAAATGAAAGAAGACATTTTCTGTTTAGCTGGTTGAAAATAGTGTTTTTTGCTCATGTTCTTATTTCAAATTTCCATGTTTGAAAAACACATCCCCCATCCCCTTTTTAGTGTGCTTTACCAAGAGAAAAACAATTCTATCCTGGCACTTACCTGATAATAACTCTCCTTCTAAAGATGCAGTGCTGTATAATATAGGGATCTGGTGTCAGTGTTCACTTTCCTACGTAAATAATCCTTGGGTATGAGAGTACAGAAGATGAGTTTTAAGGCTTATCATTTATATTATATAATTTTTATATACTCTGAATGTATATATTACATATAAACACAGAGTTTTTTTACACTTTCATCTAAAATAATTTCTATGTGACTTGAAATTGAATCTTAATACCAAAGTTAGTGCTAAAAGGGAAAACTTGAGACTTCTGTTTCAGTTAATGGCTATATGTTGCCAGTGACAGCCTTATAAATATGAATGGATAAATTAAATGAATTCTTGTTTTACAGAAATCTTTATCAAGAATTTAGCAGTGATTTTTGCACAGTAGCCTTGGTATGGCATCTAGAATGAATACATACATCTTATCACCAAGATAGATACAGAAGGTGGAGAGGAAATACAGTGAAGCTGCTTAGAGCTGGAAGTGTTAGCTGTGGAGGTGACATAATCCCAAGGTGGGCTTGGGCAATATTTCAGTGTCAGGTGTACTCAGATACTAAAAGATGAAGAGTTAGAGCACCAGTGTGAGCCACAGGAGTGCATCAGCACACATCCACAAAAATGAGCATACCTATTTATCCACGGATGGGCTGAGGATGTGGTCAGTAAGTAATTTGAGCGTGGATTCTAAAGGAGTACATTAAGAAACTTCACAGTAATTATCTAGCAATGCCCTACTTTGGCAGAGAAGTATAGGAAATTATGAATAATCAAAGCCAGTTATCAAGTGCCAAAAGTTTGGTAGCCATCAAATCCTCCAGCATGTGCAGAGCCATACCATGGTTGCTATGCCTTACAACCCACCTGATATTTTTCAGCAATATTTGTTTGCTCTTCCACATAATTTAGACTTTTCATGAAGATACATATTAGCTATTCTTATTTTGACAAGAAAAATTAGGAGTGCATTTAATTTTGGACCTCCATGATATTACACCTGAAGTTTTTAATTCACTTTGACCCTTCTCTGAGTTAGAAGCTTTTTATTTTAAAAAATTACACAAGACTTAATTGGAATCTTGCCTTCTGGGATTCAATGCTTATATCCAGGTTAAAGGGGGTTTTATTTTGGTTTAGTGTTTTAAGTGTCCGAAAGGGGGAGTTTGGACCTTTTTGTTTAAAGTCAAAAGTAAATTCTTAATTAAGAGAATGTATAGCTTGTGCCTGAACTAGTAGCCTTCATTCCTAATTGTTGTGTGATAGCGGTAGTTTTATGATCTTCTTGTATTTGTCAGCTGATTGTTCTTTTCTCACCTTCTTCCATTCCCCTTCCCTCCCCCTCCATCACCATATCTTCCTTCTGGCACCAGAAGTCCAGCTCATCCACCACCACAGGGGAGAAGATCACAAAGGTGTATGAGCTGGGGAATGAGCCAGAGAGGAAGCTGTGGGTTGACCGATACCTGACTTTCATGGAAGAGAGAGGCTCCCCTGTGTCCACTCTGCCCGCAGTAGGCAAAAAGCCCCTGGACCTGTTCCGACTCTACGTTTGTGTCAAAGAGATTGGAGGTTTGGCACAGGTGAGTATGGGTGAGGGACGAAAGAGGCATTACAGGTAGACTCTTACACAGCAGGTTTGGTTTGATTCGGTTTGGGTGGGTTTTGTACTATATGGAATCAGTTTTTTCTCACAAAGGCAAAGCAAAGCCTGTGGAAAGTTGGCTTTCTGGGCCTTGTATATATGTGCGGGGAAGGGGAAGAGTCGGGGACTCCAGCCCTGCCACTAGCTCCAGTGCCACCTGAACAGGTTATTTCTTTGGACTTCAGTTTTCTTACCTGAAAAATCAAACAGTTAGACTAGGTCATTCTTTAGGTTCCCTGGCAGCTCTAGAATTCTCTGGAATCTGCTCTGAGTTCACAGAAAGCAGACGAATTATCTGAATCATATGTAGATCAAGTTCACTCTTTTCTTCTATCCAGAACAATGTACTAATGAAATTCACAGTAATAAAGATAGGTCTCCGATCCCTGGGCAGTAAGAAGGCCCGTGCTCTGATTTCAGCAAGGCTAGTCCCAGAGTGAGTGGGGGGAGAGGCATTCACATGCAGAATCCAAGGGGCTGCTCAGTATGGGTCATTCACATGCCCACTGGTCCTACATAGCTCTCAGGGTGAGTAACCCCAAAATCTCATGCCCTAGATGTGGCATTTTGCTCACCCTGACCCCCCCCCCCGTGTTTTATAAGGAGTGAGTTGGTGTGGATGTGTCTTGTCATAGAAATAGATGAGGGAACCACCACTGCCCTGGTGCCTTTCTGTGGTCTTTTTGTATACCTATAGAGTGTCTAAAGAGTAAATAAGCTAGACTTGTGATCAAGTATGATAGTGTAGTGGTCCAGGGACACTCACGTGGTATGTAGCTAGACCAGCTCTGATCCAAAACACTCATCTCCCAGTAGTTCTCACAGACACCGTGTGTAAGATGCACTTGACCCCATGCCTACATGAAAGAAACAAAGCAGCCTGAGTCCCTAGCTGTTTAATAGGCAGAATTAGGTACTTAGTTCCCCACCAAAGTTACAAGGGTCACTGACTAGTGAGGGGCAAGGCCTCCCCCACAAATGTTGCTGAGCGTCTGCCATATTTCTGTGCTGCACTTCTGGGGCATCTGGAGCCCTTCACTTAGGTACCAACCATGCGATGGGAGATCTGAGGCCTGTGTCTTCAACTAGCTTCCATGCCCTGCACAATCAGATGTGAGATTTTGTGAGGCAGATATGTGCGGTTGTCAGAAGAAGGAGTGACCCAGGCACACCCCTCAACTCAGGCCTGGCCTTCTCCCCTCTTCCCTCTGCCGTTGGACTCCCCTGCACCTACTTGTGACAGAGACTTTAAAATGAGCAAGACTAACACAGTTGGAGTGTAGCTGTTAGCTGGCTGCCTGCGCACCCATATACAAATGAGTCCAAGACTTGCTTCTCAGCGTCTTCCAAGCGGCATGCTTACCATTTCTGAGGAAAGCAGCAGGCATACTCTTTGCAGCTTTGCAGTAAGAACTGAAAGAGATATGTCCCTAGCTTTCTGTGATTTGTTCATTATGCACCATTTAGTTTAAGAAAATGAGGTTAAAAAGCTTTGTGAGAAAGTTTGAATCCAGAAAGGCAGTATTTCATGAAAAATCACTGTCCTTTAACCATTACCCTGTTATGTAATAGAGCAGACATCAAAAGACACAGCCTTCCCCAAGTGATTTGCAAGTCTTCATGTTTCATTCATGTGTTTAACCTTTCATAACCTGTTCCCAAGTAGGAATGAGAAGGCTGAAGTCATGTCCCAAATCTTTATTTATCTTTTCTGGATCTCTCTCATCTCTTTACTTCTCCCCTTTGCAATAGTGGTTATCTCCAACCTGAGTGGAATCAGATACTGGACAGTCCAGCACAGTACACACAAAATAAAGAAGTGCCCCTGCCCTGGCTGCTGAGCTGTCAGAGAATCAGCACCTGCTAGGGCCGTGACACTTGGGATTGTAAGTTGGTGGCACTGGGAGAAAACTCATCTACTTTTGCCTGAGTGCCACCTTTGCTCATGTCACGAGACACCTCGAGAGCAGGGATGCGAAACCTTTAGAGCTTTCAGTTTCACAGCAGCCTTCTGCAGCACGTGTGCCATAGGTTCACCACCGCTGCTCTAGGGAGAGGGTGACAGAAAGACAAAGCCAGTGCTATGGGCCACCTGGGAGCTGGTGAAACGAATCACTATTTTTATATCAGAGCTCAAACACTTACGTAGAAAAACAGTTCAATCTTGCTCTTGAAGTTAGTTTTAGACATTGTTCTTTCTCCCCTAGTGGTGGGCTAGGGATGGGTGTGAGCGGGCGCCTCCATTCTCTCCGGGCCGCTCAGGAAGAGCGGTGTGCAGCACTAGGAAATGCAGCCGACAGAAGACTGGCAAGTGTGCCTTTCTGTAGCGATCAGCAGGTTCCTTAATGACTTTATAACTGTGAATGCTGTCTGTGCACTACTGAGTGGGAGTAAAGAACATTAGTTAAAAGAGGCAAATGAAAAAAAAAGTAAACCAAGACATTAAGTGCTTTTTTGTCTCCTGGCTTTAAACAGCCACTTCGCTGCAAACCAATGATCCTGCCTTTTTTTTCCTTTTCTAGGTTAATAAAAACAAGAAGTGGCGTGAGCTGGCAACCAACCTAAATGTTGGCACTTCAAGCAGTGCAGCAAGCTCCCTGAAAAAGCAGTATATTCAGTACCTATTTGCCTTTGAGTGCAAGATTGAAAGAGGGGAGGAGCCCCCACCAGAAGTCTTCAGCACAGGGGACACAAAGAAGCAGCCCAAGCTTCAGCCGCCATCTCCTGGTAAGTGGCAGCGCTACAGCTGGGCCGGGAAAGCCGAGCCACAGGGCACGAGCTGGGGTCTGGACGATAGCATGGCGAGGGCAGAGACGGAAAGCTGAGAAAGGACTTGGATTTTCCAGTGTAAGTGAGGTCCCATTCTGTTATTTGATTGGACTTCTTCCTCCTGGGGATGCTTTAAGGAAGAAATAAAATTGGGGACGTACCTTTTGCAGTCAGCACTTTGAAGACACTATTGTTTTGCTTTACCTTATTGATTCTGAGCTCCATGCCTTTCTTTCTGTACAAGAGTTTTGAATATTCTGTCTAATTGGAAAGTGCCACTCTGCAGGCCTGACACATAGCTTGTGCCAGCTCTTCCTTGGCTTAGGACACTTAGATTTACACTTTAGCAAAACAAAATTTGGACATAGTTTTCTGTGTCCTCTGCGGAGCAGGTTCTCGCTGAGGGAATTCCCATGCACTGCCATCCATAGGAAAGACCTCCATGGCCTCTTTCCAAAATGCAGCAGCCAATCAGCTGTGGTCCAGGCCAGAGCCAGGACAAGGCATGAAAGTCACACATCACACCCACAGGCACAGGCGGACGGTGCTGCCTGTCTCTGTGCCTCCGCTTTGCTGTTGGAGACCTGTCACATTAGAAATTACCAAGTCATATGTTCTGAAAACTGTGGTACAAGTGGCAGGAATAAAATGGCACCATCCTTAGTTTGTCATGGTAAGTTAATGCAGGTAAATCTCTCCATTCTCTTTGTTTGGCCACTAGTCCTATATGGATTTCCATTTATGATAGATCAAGTATTTATGCCTAGAAGCCAAAAAAGGAAGTCATTTCTCTTTTAATAGTCTCCTCTATTGCTACTTGTCGCTAGGCTGCCCTAGCCCTAGCTCATATAAATATATTTATCCCCAAAATGCACTTGCAGTGAATATATTTAACATTAGACCCCGAAATCCCAAATTCAGAGAGAAACCCTCTACACTAACTCCGCCCTTTAGGATCCTAAGTATTTGCCACTTAGGGTGTACTTGAAAAACTGAGAAATAATTTTTAAAATCACACATTATATTCAGTTCACAGAGTGAAAGACACTGCCTGTGAACAGCTCTGAAACTATTTTTCCAAAATAAAAACCCAGTGGGATGCAGGACCAAAGTGGAGATGTCTTCAAAGATCTAAGAATGTGTTTTATTTGCCGGTAAAGAACTTGTGTCCGTGAATGGCCTGCAGTTGTGCGCGGAGAATAGCTCTCGCAGCGTGCCTCAGCCCTGGTACAGGAAGCCCCGCCGAGGCACAGATCCTTCAGAAAGCAGAGGCCTTGTTCTCCTAATAGCTGCCTCTTTCCTTTCCCTTTTTTCTAAACTGCTGCCTTTATGGCAGGATTATCATTTTAATGGCACAAAAGAGATCAGATTGCTTATGCAGGTTTTGGTCCCGATGGAGCCTTGGTCCTTCCTGCAACATAGGAGGTAGTAGAATCAAATCTCCTGGACTTGACCACACGGTCAGTGCCCAGCCTGGACAGAACCCTGCAGAGTGCTGCAGACCTCACGGACCAGAGAGTGGGTCGTGAGCATCAGTGTCCCGCAGTCCAAAGCCAGGCCTTTCACCCCCTACACACATCAGGTGGCTTCCTTTTGAACCATCATTAAAGAAAGTGCCGCCGAAACATTTTAATTGTCTAAAAAGGAAAATAAATTATTCCTGTTTTCCTTATCAGGGCAAGATTATTACATAATTTTTAAAGGCTCATTTTCATTTAAAAAAAAAAACATTTTTAAAAGTAATTTTCCCTGAAGAATATAATTATAGTTTATTTTTTACAAGCACATTCAGGCAAATTTAAAAGATTCATAAGAAACATTGTGGATTTTTTCCAGTGGCCTCTGAACACCTGAACTCCTAAATCACTTGGCTGTATTCTAAGAGACTACAAGCCATAGGTCTCTTGTCTGGTTTTGATTTTACGTGGCTCTTGTGTATCTAGACTTGAATATGGTTGATCATGGGAGACATGACACCCTTCACCTTTGGGGCGCCACTGTGGAGGCAACTGGACCTCCGTGTGTATCAGCCCAAGGCACCTGTGGGGTCTCCTCACAGCGGACCTGTAGGAGCTTTGGTGCAGTTCCAGTCCAGGAATCGCCAGCCCAGGTGGTCCTGCAGGCTGTGGAGAGGAGGGAGTTCAAAGGCCATCTGGGAGGAGCAGAGCAGGGAGGGGCAAGGAAGCTCCACTTTCAATTAGTAAGACTGTAACCAAAAACCCATCCATCTTTGCTGGCAGGTGGCTGACTGAATTTCTATTATTAGCTGACAGATGATGTCACAAAACCTGTCACAGATCCAACTAGGGAATCCTCAGTGGAAGATAAATGAGAAAGAGGGTAGGGTATAAACAAAGGTGCCCTCTGGTTGACCTCTAGTCACTAGAGCTGGGACACATCAGCTGTTCCCCTACCCTGCTCCCCGCACCCCACCCTCAGAACTAGGGCACCAGGTTTGTGCTGTGTAAATTATCTTCCCAGCTAGGAGCCTGGCTCTTCCTCTGAAGTGTGTGAATGTGCTTAACCTTAAGTAACCTTTCCATTGTTTACTTTAGCTTATACATTTGTAGCTTCTGGCAAAAGGCAGAGATGTCCTAGAGAGCGAGCCAGCCTCCTCTATAAATGGAGTTGTAAGAGGTTGCAATTATTTTTCCCTGAAAAGAAAAGAAAAACGATGGCAAGAGAGAAGAATTTTTTCTTTCTTTACTTTTCTTTTTTTATTAGCTGTAAATGAGACTACTTTTAAATTAGGGTGATTCTGAAATCCCAGCCTCATAAGCCATATTTCCAGGGAAGCCACCCAGGCTGGTGTGGAGTCTGTGCCTGTTTCAAGAAGCAAATAGCTTCTCATCTGCGACATTGTGGGTGGTCATGTCTAGATTATCCTTACAAAATTCTCTCTTAGTTACTTTTCTTTCATTGCTGAGACAAAATACCTGATACCCAAAGTTAAAGGAAGAAAGGTTTATTTAGTTCACAGTTTATAGAGGTTTGAGTCCTAAATCAGCTCTGCTCCAAGGCAGAGTGGCAGGGCAGACAGGGATTACAGAGAAGAAACATTTCGTAGCAGGCAGAAGTAGCAAAACCAACAAGGGGCTTTAACAGCGTCTCCCTGCTCCTTTTGTCAGATGCAGGCTACTTAGGATGGGTAGCTCTCAATCCTTAGTCCTAGTCCCCTAACCTATCATTGCACCTTGAGTCAGCTCCAGTGTCACACACTCTAGATCCAGCCACCTCTGAAAAAAGCACTGCTTACAACTGCATGAGACCATGAGGGCCACCTAGACCCAGCTGTAAATTCAGTAGACTACCACATTCTTTTATTACAGTCACCTTTTCAATATGCATTTCTGAGGTTTCCCCAGAGTTAACATGTAAGAGGTATTAGTTTTTCTTCTGAAATACCTGTATTAGTGGATAGTCTTTCCCACATATCTGAGAATTTCCAAGGGTCTAAGTCTCCATCACATGCATCATGCCCTCAAGGGCTAGCAGCCCAGATCTGGCTAGAAATGTCTGTTCCTGGTTGTGGCTTTCTGAGTAGATGTGCTACTTTTCCATATATAGTTTCCATATATAGTTTGACTCTATAGTTTGTAATATAGGACTTGCTTAACCTCCATTTCCTCTAAGAGAAAGTGTGAACGAACAGTGGTAATTGTAGTGAGTGATACTTCAGAGAAAAGGATGCATAACCAGTAACGTGGATGCTATTTTTGTTAGCAGCAATCCTGTGTTGATTACAGTTCTAAATGTGTTAGTTGTGCTCTCCATGAGGTCAGGGGCTCCTGTCTTGTCAGTTTGCCACACTTGTATATCCAAGTATTAGAAAGGAGCCTGAAATATAGTAGGCACATTATTCACTCAGTAGGGATGTGTTTAATCAGTCAACCAAACCAGTATTATACATTAACATGCTAAGGACTATGATAGATGAAAAAGCCAAAGACCACAAAATATTTTGGTTTTGGTTTTTTTTCCATTAGGCAAAGTTAATTAGTTTTTCAAGAATTTCACTTGAGTTTTGAAAAAAACTGCTCAATTCTGAACTGTTATTATAATATAATTACAGTTAAAGCAAAATCTCAGAACCTAACTGGAACACTAACAAACCTCAAAGCCGGTATGACCTGCGCTTTTTAATAACGAATCTGATTTCATAGCTCAAAAAACAAGTGTGTTAGGACTATGGATATAGCTCAGTGGTAGAGTGTTTCTCTAGCATGCACAAGGAGCTGGGATCGATCCCCAGAACTGCAGTGGGAAGAGGCAGAAGCGAGGGAGAGAGAGCAGGTGAGGGAAAGGAAGTAGGAAGGAGGGAGGGTGCTAGGACGGAGGAAGTGCAAGACAGAAAGCACAGCCAGTAGACGTCCATGTTTTGGATGGTATCCAAATAACATAAGGCATATCATTAGTGTGCATTGCTGTTTTCAAATTTAAACATTTCTCATTGCCCAAGAGTAGGAGCTAAGCTTTCTAAATTTGTGCTTACTACCACAGTAGTCCATTAATTGGTATACCAAAAATTTCATCCTATTTCTTTTTATTTACATTGAGTATCTCTAGTGTAAACAACACTGAAATAAATATTTTATTGCCTAAAGCCTTCTTTTTATTAGATTACATTCTTGGGATAAATACTTAGAAAAACAATTGTCCCATCAAAAGATTAAGTATGTTTTATAGCTTGCAAATGAAATTTATTTCCAAATATTTTACTCAAAAAAACTTACTAATGGCTGTGGTTCAGTAGAAGAGCACTAGCATGTGACAATAGAGCTTACAATTCATGAGGTCCTGTGTTCAGTGCTCTACCCCCCCCACACAAAATTCATACTGATTTTCACCACAAATAGCATAGCAATGTTTTACTACAGTGTTATCCACAGTGGACATTAATATTTCTAGTAGATGGTGCCTTACTTTAAATTCTTCCCTTTACATACATAACTGTAAGAATGAGCTTCCTGGATAACCTCGTTTCTCTCCCTCTCCTTTTGCTTAACCATGTCAGCTAACTCAGGATCCTTGCAAGGCCCACAGACACCACAGTCAACAGGCAGCAACTCCATGGCAGAGGTTCCAGGTGACCTGAAGCCACCTACTCCAGCCTCCACTCCACATGGACAGATTGCCCCAATGCAAAGTGGAAGGTATGTTCAAAGAGCTCCATGAGCCATACAAAATCAGATTTGTTTTGTCCTTTGATTTTTTTTCTGGAGCAAATTTCACAGGAAATAAAAATGATTTTTCTTAGTGAATTTTTAAATGTTGGTCTGTACTAATTTTATTCATGTAATTTTTTGAATGGCTTTTACATTTATAGATTTCAAGGTTGGCTTATTTTCTGGAATTTCTATATCATTAAACTCTAATTTTTTATCTCTTCAGAAGCAGTACAATCAGTGTGCATGACCCATTTTCAGATGTGAGTGATTCTTCATTCCCAAAAAGGAATTCCATGACTCCAAATGCCCCATATCAGCAGGGCATGAGCATGCCAGACATGATGGGCAGAATGCCCTATGAACCAAACAAGGACCCCTTTGGTGGAATGAGAAAAGGTATGGTCTAGGAGTACCACCTCTCTGCTACTCTATAACCAGAGCACCTATTCATTCATAGCCCTTCACCCTAAGTCTGTAACCTTGGAAAAAGTATTTAGCATCTCTGTGCCTTACTTACCTCATCTAGAAATTGGGAAAATAACAAGATTCATTTCAAAGATATTGTGAGGATTAGTTAAACCCATATATATGCAGACTGGAAGAGGGGTGAACATCCACTGGCAAAAGTATGCTTTTGTATAATCTGGCCTCATTGCATTGTCATTGTGTTACTGTGAGCAGGGTAGTGCTGGGCACTAGGCAGCATAGTGATAAAACACATGTAGTGCCTATTTTCAGCTAGAAGAGTCTTGGGAAGGAAGAGATACCCAAATACCACTTCACCACATGGTTGGTGCAAGAATGGACATAGGTCGCAGTGATGCTCAATGTAGTGATGAGAGACAGGGAAGCTAGGAGACAGCTGGTTGGGGGGAGGGCTCTGAGGAGATGGCAGGTAGCTATCTACTGTGACCTGAAGAGCAAGGGTGAGGACAAGCAGAGAAGGCAGCAGCCCGGGTAGGAGGAAGTGGTACCTAGAGCATAGTGAGCATGGGGTACACAGGTTGAGGGTATTGGCCATTTGAGCCAGAGTCTTTCAGCCTTTATAGTAGATTCTGTGAGTCTATTTTTTACCAGGTGAAAGATGTTATGTGGAGAAATGAGATGACTTGATTTTTGTGAAAATAAGTGAATAGCTGGCCAGTACAGAGCATGCCTTGAAAGCGGTAAGAGTGGATTGAGGGGGCAAGTCTGCAGTGGTTTACACATTAGGATTAGAGGCCAGCAATGGAGAAAGACCACTGTTACATGTTTTGGAGGTGCCAGTGGCTTGGACATTGGGGCTGTAGAGTTCAGTGACCGATGGAGAAACATGTCTTATTGCAATGAAGACAGTTAGAAAAGGAACAGAGTCAAAGGAGAAATCAAGCTTCAGGGCAGTACCCTGCATGTCTAGAAGCTGGGCTGGGGCTGCTACTGGAACTGAGGTGTCTCTCTCAAGGAGCCAGTGCCGTAAAAGGCTTCCTCTGGGGATTCTGCTGTCATTCTTGGTAAGGACCTCCCCGACGGGCCTTTCCACATAGCCTCCTACGTGTCTATGCTGCTGTGGATGGGACCCAAGAAGCTTCCAAGGGGCCATGTCCTGGTTGCAGGCTCTTTTGCACCTTGGCTTGCACCCATTTATTAGAACTCTGTTGGTCACCATTAGTCACATGGTCCTGCCTAGAGTTATTGTGGGACGGGACTTCCCAGGCCGTGAATACTGATAGGTGTGCTTTTCAGGGTTGTGAGGACAGCCTCCCCTTTCAGGTGCTGGTAAAAATTTGTACCAGCTTAATGTTCTCAGCAAGAGTGTCTACAAGTGGGTGAGTTTTCATTCTCTTACTAAGAATTAGTGCTGGCATTCATTTTATATTTGGTGGTTAGATTGGCCAAGAAAAAAAAAAAGTTCTCATAACTGTTTTAACAAGGATTTCTTTATTAGTGAGCTCACGTACCTTTTCATATAGTGAGTGGCCAGTTAGTTTTCTTTTTCTGTGAGTGAGTCCACCCATTTTTAATTTGTTTTCTTTTTTTTTCTATTGATCTTTACTAACTCTTTATGTATTAGGCAACTAAGCTACTTTAGTTACAGCACTTGATTTTTATCTGTTTTTGTATCTATGAAACGGAAAGTGATTTCAAAACTGGCTCTTCCACAGGCTGCCGTGAGATCAGAGGGTAAAGCGGGTGGAAGCACACTGCCCAGTGACGTACACTGTCAGTGTGTCAGGCTGCAGCATTTACCTCACTGCCAGCCTAACAGAATTCACCGGGGCACCAAGTTTTACTCAGTTTTTACCGCACATGCCATAGAGTGAACAGAGGTGGTAGTGTCATGTATCAGCAACAATTTACTGTATATGAGAATGTTTAATTTGCTTCAGGCTAGTTTCTGGACTTGACCCACTTTCCTTCAGGCTCTGTGCTGATGCTAATTTGCATATAGAACTTCATCAACAGCCTGTCCTCTTTCAGAAATAGTCATATCTCATCCCATCTTGGGATATACTCAGCTCTTAAAATTGTTTACCCTGATTTTGAAGCACCCCCATGTGTGGCTACTTATGTCCAGGGTTTTTTTTCCTATAAGAAGAGGGAACTTTTTATATATAACCTCATGTCCTGACACAATCACTCCATGAGGGTGCTATGATTGACCTTGTTCTATACACAAGAAGTAAACTTACAAGTTGGTGACTCGTCTAGGTGGCATGTATAAGTTTCCATACTGCTGCATAACAGGTGCCCACAGACTCAGCAGGTGGAGACAGCAGATGTATGACCCCATCGTCTGGTCAGTAATCCCGCAGCAGGGCTGGGCCTCTCCTCAGTCCCCACATACTAAAGTCAAGATCTTGGCCAAGACTAAGAGCTCATCTGAAGCTCCAGTCTCTTCAGATTCATTAGGATATTTAGAAAATTGCTTCTAGACCAAAGTGGCTATTTTTTGTTGACTGTCCTCTCCCCACCCTTCCAAAGGTGGCTCTCTCTGTTGCATGGCTATTGCTTTTTCAGGAGCAGTAGAAGAAGTCCTGAAACGAGCCCCATCTCCCACCTGTAAACCCAGATGAAAGGGCTCTCTGGATACAGTCGTTTTCTTTTCCTTGAATCAAAGTCAGCCAATTAGTAACTGTGTATTAGTGAAATCTGTCTTGTCACACAATATTCAGTCATCATGAGGCCACAGAGGCCATCGTGTTCCTAGGTTCTCCCCGTAGTCAGCACGGTGAGAGGCTCATGCAAGATACGCACTGGCGTAGGCAGTGTGTCTTTGGGGCTATCTTAGGATTCTGCTCTCGTAGGAGCCGTCTGACAGCAGGCTTTATGCTTTCTCTTTGGCACTGTGGTCAGCTGAGGACCGAGAACACAGGAAGTAGCGGAAGGAATGCGTGAGCCCTTTGACCTTTGAAAGTACTTAATTTTGTGCCTTTTATTTCACATGCCAGTGCCTGGAAGTAGTGAGCCCTTTATGACACAAGGACAGATGCCCAACAGCAGCATGCAGGACATGTATAACCAAAGTCCCTCGGGAGCGATGTCCAATCTGGGCATGGGGCAGCGGCAGCAGTTTCCTTATGGAGCCAGTTATGACCGAAGGTAAGTATTTCTTGAGAGAAAGGTGAGATGACTCATTAGGAGGTATGTTTTCCTCAACACACACGTCTCTGAACCCTGTCAGCTGAACCGCTGGTAGCAACACAGAAGCCTTTCCTGCCAGGACTGCTGCTGGTCTCGGAGTTAGGTTCTTCCTTCAGTGGACAACCAGGAAGAAAGGCCTTGTTCCCAAGTAGCCAGAGCATTCTGAGTTTTTTGTATTCTGTTTTTTGTGGTACTGGGAATTGAACCAGGATCTTCGCATTATCCTCAGCCATTTTTTAAATTTGATACAGACTCCTCCTAAGTTGCCAAGCCTGGGCTCAAATTTGTAATGCGCCTGCCTCAACCTCCTATAATGCTGGGATTACAGGTGTGCACCACTGCAGCCAGTGGCATTTGCTTTCACATGCTCGTACTCCCAAGCATAAATTAGGTATTGAGGACGGGCCTGGCTCAGGGAGACGTCTTCTCCACAAGAACTCGAGTCAGGTCTGTCCCCCAGCACCCCAAACTGGTGCAGCCAGCACCCACTTCCCTCTGTGAGGCAGCTCCTGTCACCACAGTTAGATGGCTGAGCTGCAGTCAGATCTGACTCCTCTGGGAGCTGCCAGGCTCCTGGGTGTCCAGCATAGGCCCTTCCCTCTCCTGCCTCCCTTGGGAAAGTCTGTGATAGTAGCCACTCTCAGCCCGCAGCCTTCTAGAAGGACTTTAGGGGCTGCACCATCAGATGTTCCCATTCTTCCTGTTAAAAAGAGAACACAATTCACTCTCAGGAAGCATCTTTGAGAATGCCCAGCATTCGGTTGCAAAAACCTCTCCAAAGCAATCCATCTTGACATGGAGGTGACAGGGCAGCACAGGACTAACCAGACTGGTTCCAGTTAGACAGGAGGCAGCATAGTCATCAAGATGATGTGGAGAATCATCAGAAACGCGTCCTGCACTGATGGCATGGGTAGACTTCGTTTGTGACCCCTCCCCATGCCGTTCATTTAGAACTCACTGTCAGGGAACCCGTTCCTCCATTGGTGTATTCTCTGCCTCCTTAGGAAGGGAAATGCTCAAAGAAATACAGCAATTGTGATTTATTTAAAGGGGAAAAAATGGAGAAATAGGAGAGTGCCCTCTTCCTCATCATGGCCTCCCTGGCATGCAGGCAGGGACAGATGGGGCTCTACCTTCAGGATCTAGGTGGCTAAGTGGTTGTAAGGGTCCAGGAAAACGCTACTGTGTTTTGTTGTTGTTTGCTAGTGAGAAAGAAAAGTACTGGGACTTATGTTCATAAAGGACCTCATTTAAATCTACTCTTTTTTTTTTTTCTTTTTTTAGTCTTTTGAGACAAGTTCTTGCTTTGTAGTTCAGGCTGACCCTAAACTCACTATGGAACCCATGCTAGCCTCGAACTCGCGGCTGTCCTCCTGCCTCTACCTCCAAAGTGCTGGGATTACAGGCATGAGCCGTCACACCCAGCTAAATCTACTTTTCTGTCCCTTCTAGAATGCTTCCTGAAGTACTGCATAACCTAGGTTTAAAAGTTATTTTGATCCTACCACATTAGAGAGAGATTTATCTCGTTAAGTTTTATATTCTGAGAAATGTTACTTCATTATAAAATTTATTTATGTCAGTTATACTACATTTCTTTCCTCCAAACTGTAAACTTCCTTCTAAATAATCATAGTAGTTAGCAAAAACTTCCCCTATGTCTCTTACATAAGATATTCTAAAAATTTATTTCCTTTCTTACTACTTGGTCAGATTAGGAATATATTTAATATAATTAGTCTTTCTTAAAATACTCAAAATTCCTAAAGTAACCCATTTATTTTTCGTAATTCCCAATCTGTTGTCCTTGCAATTATATTCCTGTGTATGTGTATATATATGTGTATGTGCTTACACACATGCACACACACACAGTGCTAGAAATCAAATACTGTGCCTTACACATAGTTGGCAGGCGCTCTCCCACCAAACTATATCCCTAGCCCACAAATGTACCCTGTTCAACCACAGAACTTAGAAATTTGTGAGTACTTCTCTGTGTGTGTGTGTGTGTGTGTGTGTGTGTGTGTGTATACACACATTAGCTAACTCAAAATCATTGGAATTAATTTTGAAGTATACCTTTAAAAACTTAAACATTTTATATTCCTAATGAGAATGTGAAAATTAGCCACATTTTCCATGTTCTGGCACTTGTAGAAATACTGCTTTTGAGTCCTAGATTGTCTTTGCTTCTTGCTTTCATCAGTGCCTCATCTGACAGCATTGAGTGGCTCTTGGTACAGTAAACTTCAGCGGATAGGTGGGGCTCGGCCTCAAAGGCAGAGGCCAAAGGCTTAGACAAGTGCTCACAGGGCACCTGCCTGTTCAACCAGTATTCCTCTGACACCTATAAACCAGCAGCCCCGCCCAGGAGTTTGGCCCACTCCCAGGGGCTGTCCCCTCCCTCTTGCTGGAGTTCCAGTGCAGCTGCCACCCAGGGAACACCTGTCAGAAGCCGCATATGGTAAAGAAAAGACAAAGCTGATGTTTGGGCAGAGTTTCCAAAAAGGGATTGTTCGTGTCCTGTTTACCTGGAGTCCTCTGAAAATTAAGTCTTCTTTGAATGCCTTGTTCCAGACATGAACCTTATGGGCAGCAGTATCCAGGCCAGGGTCCTCCCACAGGACAGCCACCATATGGAGCACACCAGCCTGGCCTATATCCGCAGCAGCCGGTGAGTGGCAAGTGGGTGTGGATCTCCGGGTTGTTCATTTCTGTCCTAGAAGGTATCACTGAATGCTTGTACTATCACTGGAGAAGTAATATTGAGAAATGATTAACAATGGCTGAACATTCAAGCTGTGTTTAGTTCTAGAAAATACTCAAAGAATTTTGCAGATAACACATTAAAAAGCTCTTGACATAATTTCTGAAATATATGTGGGATGCTGTAGCAACTTTAATGTATGTGTTCTTGCAAATACTGGTAAGCATGAGCTAAAGGAGACATCGTAAACATGTGTCTGTCATGCAGTCAGCCTGCGGTATGCAAAGGTTCCACATCCATGGGTTCTACCAGCTGCAGATCCAAGGTATTTGAAAATATTCTTTAAATATATCGTATCTGCACAGAACATGGACATATTTTTGCTTTGTTGTTACTCTAAAAATAGAATAGGTACCAACAACTTATGTAGTATTCATTTGTACTGCATTAGTTTTGTAAACAATCTAGAAATGAACTAAAATCACTAGGACTAAAATCACTAGTCCTACATTTTATGTAGGACTGGAGCATCCTTGGGTTCAGTGTGCACAGGGTCCTGTAACCTCAGATAATGAGGGCAGCAGAGTACTCTTCTGCCAAAAGCCATAGTCGAATAAGAATGCATCAGTGGTTTGAGGAATATATATGAAAAACAACTTAAAATATTACTTGCAAGAATGAAAGTTGACATTTTAAAGAAACAGGTACCAATGACTGCTTGCTTTGAGTAGATAGAGTAAAATAGCAACTGTTAATAGCAACTGTTGCAGCTCAGTTGTACAAAATCCTACCTTGCAGCTCTCAGAACTGATGCTTAAAAACTAAACTTTATGCTCTGTTTTTTCAGGCACACATGACTTTGCTATTTCTAAACAACTTGTCAGGTCTGAGGCTTCTTAAAAATTAAGAGGATTTTGTTTCAAAACTTTTTAAATCACAGAAATAGTTTTTAACATTTAATTTAAAATAAAGTTGTATTATTAAACCGCTGGTCTTCAATAATTTTCAGGTGAAGTGAAAGAATAATAGTTAAAATATGAGCCTCTCACTGCCTCCCATCAGGAGGCACATCCTGACTACCCTGGTTCCCATGGAGTCCCTTAGAGGAAAGCTGCATGACAAGGGCTGCTACGCAGGAATGGTGGGGTTTTCGTGAAGAGTCTGGCTTGGCAAGCTGGACATCAGGACAGGAGCCATAGGATGGATATCAGGTGACATGCCCCAACCTGCGGAGCTGAATCCTGCTGGGGGCTTTCCTATAAAGTGAGGCCTAAGATACCCACCTAACCCAGGAGCCACTCAGACTGGCCTGTAGCCCTGAGTGCACTCCTGGGAGCCTGCCCTTCTGCCCTGGGGTCACCTTAGTTTAGCTCCAAGCCTTTCCCAGTGTCCGCGGCTGCAGCATCTATCAGCACTGCACCATCTCAGTTTTGCAGCCAAGAGAGGATGCTTTGATTTTCCCAAATAAAGTTTCAAACACAGAGAAGCAACATTCAGGAGCCCTTTTCAGAGCGTGTGGCAGGGCATTATATAATACTGAGATTCAGCCCTTAGACGATTAGTTCTCCTGGTTCTTTGCTTCCCATACTCACTTTGAAATAACACTGCACCAGGTAATAACTGTTGTGCATAATTCAAGTTTATATGATTTTACTTGTAAAAGCACATCAGTTTGATCTGTCCTTATGTGAATTTCAGAATTACAAACGCCATATGGATGGCATGTACGGGCCTCCAGCCAAGCGCCATGAAGGAGACATGTACAACATGCAGTACGGCAGCCAGCAGCAAGAGATGTATAACCAGTATGGAAGCTCCTACTCTGGTCCTGACCGGAGGCCCATGCAGGGACAGTACCCGTATCCCTACAACAGGGAGAGGATGCAGGGCCCAGGCCAGATGCAGCCCCATGGAATCCCACCTCAGATGATGGGGGGCCCGATGCAGTCCTCTTCCGGTGAAGGGCCTCAGCAGAATATGTGGGCAGCACGCAATGATATGCCTTATCCCTACCAGAGCAGGCAGGGCCCTGGAGGCCCTGCACAGGCGCCCCCTTATCCAGGCATGAGCCGCACAGATGACATGATGGTACCTGATCAGAGGATGAATCATGAGAGCCAGTGGCCTTCTCATGTCAGTCAGCGCCAGCCTTACATGTCGTCTTCGGCCTCCATGCAGCCCATTACACGCCCACCTCAGTCATCCTACCAGACGCCGCCATCACTGCCAAACCACATCTCCAGGGCACCCAGCCCCGCTTCCTTCCAGCGCTCCCTGGAGAACCGCATGTCTCCGAGCAAGTCTCCCTTTCTGCCCACCATGAAGATGCCGAAGGTCATGCCTACTGTCCCCACATCCCAGGTCACTGGACCACCCCCTCAGCCACCCCCCATCAGAAGGGAGATTACCTTTCCTCCTGGCTCAGTGGAAGCATCACAGCCAGTCCTGAAACAAAGGCGAAAGATTACCTCAAAAGATATCGGTAAGAATTCTAAAGGATTGTTCTATAAATTAATTTCAGTTGCAATCTAATATTTTAATTGTAGTTTTAATGTAGTTCCTATCAGTATCTATAAATGGATGATATTCTAATATGAATGCAAAGTATTGGGATGTTTTTTTTATATAGGAGCAATAGTTGGAAGCCACTGGTTTCTTAATAGGAAACCTTGCAGAGAATTAAAGAAATGGTGCAGAGAATTAAAATGTTAATGCTATGTGTGAAAATTATTTATGTAAGAGATTAGAGCTCTAAATGAGTGATCAGGGGACCCTCAATGATTGTGTGCTATGTTTGGCTTTAAAGATTTGACCTTAAGCAAGCCAATTAATCTCTTAGTCTTGGTATGTGCTGAAATGATACATTGTAAAGCTGAGAATAACCTACGAAAATTTGAAGGCAAGCCTCTCTGACTTGGTGACAACATACAGTGAAAAAAAAAAAAGATATGTGTGTTAGTCAACATTCTGTTACTGTGACAAAATGCCTGAGAAAAATCAGCGTAAAAAGAAGAAAGCTTAATTTGACTTATGGTTTTAGAGGTTTCTGCCTATAGTTGGTTGGTTCCACTGCTGTGTCCACAGGGAAGTCAGAAGAGCACAGTGGCAGGATGCAGTCAAAGAAGCTGCTCACCTCATGGCTCTTGGAAACAGAGAATAAGAGGCTGAGAGCCAGATATGCTCCCCGAGGATTATATCCCACCTCTGTGACCCACTCCTTCAACTCCATACTCTCCTGAGTTCCCTTCAC
This sequence comes from Petromus typicus, assembly GCA_004026965.1. Lineage (NCBI taxonomy): Eukaryota > Metazoa > Chordata > Mammalia > Rodentia > Petromuridae > Petromus > Petromus typicus. The sequence continues at coordinate 96,630 of PVIR01001697.1, read as the reverse complement.
CGCCCAGTGAAACCATCAGATTATAACTCTGACTCTGTCAATGGGTTAATGGGCAGGACGATCACAAGACATCTCAGCTTGGGCAGATTAGCAAGACCTTATCTTAAAATTTAAAAGTATTAAAAGGGTTGGAGAATGTAGTGGCACGCAAAAGCCCTTGTTTTAATCCCCAGTAACACAAGAAAAAGAAAGAAGAGATCAGATTCACTTAACATAAACTCATTTGTAGTGATTAGAAAATTAAAGATGCTAAATTAGTGAGATAATAGGTATAAAATGTATGTTTGTGTTTATATATATTATTAAGGCTTTTTAAAATGTCTTTGTGCATATTATAGTAGTAATTGTCTTCAACCTAGGGAAATTTATGCTCTTTATTTTTTAAAAATAAGCTTAATCTTTTTCTTACATTAAGAAATTAGTTTGTACCTACCTTTGAAAGCTTGAAAACAGATGCAATAAAATACAGAAGGGACGGCCCTGGACCTGCCCTATGACAGCTTACTGTGAGCACCTAGAGTTCTTTCTGGTCACGGCCACGAGGGACTGGGAGGAGCAGGGCCTCTGAACCATCTGGCGCCCGTGCCCCTGAGCGGCTATTGCTAACACTCAAATGTGTAAGGTTATCCTTCTCTAGCCTTTTTGTGTGCAGACCTTACAACTTTTTATCTAATCATTTTGTTTTCCTCAGTGACAACAATAGGGGAAACACAAACAAAGCCTATTTCCCAGCTTTGGCTCAGCCCATTTTTTAAAAAAATCTAACCATCAAATTCCTGATACTTCCTTACTAATAACATGTTCTAAGAGCAGGAGCACAGAAATAGGAAAAAAAAACCTCATGCAAAAATCAAGACTCTACCTGAGGATGTGCGACTTTGCAAATAAATTTTACTTTTGTGTGCTGCATACTTAGCCTTCCAAAGACATCACCTTGAGAAACTTGTACTGGCGAAGGCACAGGCAGTAGAGACCTCTTTGAGGTTAACACAATTTTAAAAGCAAGAGCAGAATTGCACCTGAACTGAGAACTGTTTGTGCTTAACTGCCTCCACTGCATCTAGAAGCACTTTGCCTTATGTTTAGCGATTAAGCAAAAAGATCTTAAACAACCAAAACTGCTTAGTACAACTTATCACCTCCATTTAAAATCAGAAGATGATCGCATGTGCCTGTCTCTCTGAGTATTTGTTTAAAATCTGTATTCAGTTCAACACTCTACTTCTTTTTTGTGTGTGTGGTTTTTTTTTTCAGTACCAGGGATAGAACTCAGGACCTTGTGCTTGTGAGGCAGGCAATGGCACCTCTGAGCTAAACCCCCAACCCCTTCCTTGTTCTTTTGTTACTTTCTACTCTTACATGCAGAGTTAATACTGTGGCCATCCTTATTCCTTCTCATGTTTAGTTACTCCTGAGGCCTGGCGTGTGATGATGTCCCTTAAATCAGGTCTTCTGGCTGAAAGTACTTGGGCTTTGGACACTATCAACATTCTTCTCTATGATGACAGCACCGTTGCTACTTTCAATCTCTCTCAGGTGAGTCTGTGCCAATCCAACAATGGACCGAATTTGAATATTAGAAAATTAAATAACATGCAACCTTGAACTAATGCCTAAGTTAGTTAGCGGTGACTACTAACATTTTTAATCATGGTAGCTCTTATAAATTAACACAAATCAATATATAGGCCTTGGGGAACTTAGCTGGGGTAATATTCATTTTAGTCAGTAGTATATAACAGATATACCTATTTTTTAAGAAAAGAATGACTGTGTATGTGTGTATAACATAATGGCAGAGTTAAATTGTCATATAAAATATTAGCAAACTAGAATGAATTAATCTAACTAAAATAGAGTTATGACTGTGTCTATGTTGGAAACAGTTGCAGATACACATCACATCTTTTAATTAGTAAAAATGGTGTAACAGAAAAATGTTGAAAATAAATAGAAGTAGAGAAGCAATTGATGACCCTCCATGTCCTCACTATCCAGCTAAAAGAGCTGAGGACTCACAGCCAAGCCTGATTTAGGTCTGTTCCACGTAGGCCTCTCAGTTATTTCAAGCAGTCATCAGAAAGCCTACTGCTTCTCATGAGTTGAACACCCCCCTTTGTCAGAGCTGGGCTCGAAGTACCTTCTAGCATAAAGGCTGACTGAAACAGGGAGAAATGAAGGAAGTACTGAGACTCAACTGGACTCTAAGCTTTTCTCAGCACTTGGGTAGCCAAAGCAGGAGGATCATCCATTCAAGGCCAGCCTGTACTGCAGAGCAAACCTGTCTCAAAACAAATCTCAAAGATTAAAGAAATCTTTAGAAATATGAATAGGAAAAGCCACCAGACATGGTAGCTCACGCCTGTAATCCCAGCATTCAGGAGGCAGAGGCAGGAGGATTCCTGTGGACTACTGTGAGTTCGAGGCTCGCCTTGACTACATAGTGAACTCAGGGCCAGCCTAAACTACAAAACGAGACTCTACCTCAAAAAAAAAATCTGTATGCATAAATATATATATGAAAGCTGTTCACTCCTACCCACAACATTTTTTTGTTAAAAAAAAAAACCCTAACACATCTTATTTCCTTGTTTGTTTTGAAATAAGTCCAGAATCTTTAATCTCTTTCTTCTCTTGTTTAAGCTTTGGAGTCGCCCAGAAAAGCAATTTTCAATTGATAAAAGTAAACAAGTTAAGTTATAAGTATTGTGTGTGATCTCTTTTAACACAAAGCAAATGTTTTTAAATTTTAGCTGGCCTTATATGGCATAATTAACTCATCTTTATAATAGATGGACTCTTGCTGGTCACCTATTTCATACCAGTAATTGCTTTATTAACTTCCCCATTTCCCCTGGAAAAAAAGTGCAGTTAAATGGAGAAGAAAAATCTTATGCATAAAACACTATATGTTTAGGACCTAAACAAAAACACGCGAAGAAGTTTGGTGCTCAGGCTCTAACTTCTCAACAGTCACTGCAAGTCCTTCGGGAAACTAAGCAGTAGATACTGCAGCGTAGCTGATTTCCATAACACTGGCATAAAGGTATTCTTTTTATCACCTGCTTCTTTTCTACCTCCCTAAATGTAGCAGGAGTTGGTGTGCCTGGGCCGTGCAGTCATGGAGTGTCTTGTTTTTCCTGACACTGATGTTTGCTGAGAGGACACATTCGCAGGCAGTAGCTTTCTCCTTAGACCTTTTATGTTTCAGCTAGAGCTGTGAATAACTGAAATGAAAAACTGCATTTTATGAAACTTTCTAATTCATTTATCAGGAACTAAATTGATTTGTTTCTGATTTTCAGTGTTTATGAGCTACTACAGTGCTGAAACTATCTTCTCCAAAAGATATATAGAGAAGGTAAATTAGGGTAACCTGTGGTACCTGAGACAGAAGTGACCATAAAATCCTAAGAATAACAACTAGAAATACCAACAAATAAATCTCAGATAAATACTATACTAGAAGAGAATGGAGTCACTTTTGGTGAAAGAATCTGTAAAATGCACATTCTTACTCTTCTAATAATGAATAATTGTAGCTAAATCAGGAAAAAAGGGAGGAAGGGTAAAGAACAGCAGATCACTCTCTCATAATATTAGAAACGTGACAACGCGAAGTTGATTTTCATATTGGTAAAGTAAGAAAGTCAGCAGCAAATAGGAAACATGCTCCATGCTTAGATGATGGTGCAAGTTCGAATTTAGTTTAGTCACAGCCAAATAGTTTTCCTCTCGTGATTTGGTTAGAAAGAAATGAAAATGTGTATGAAAGTAATGTCAGAAATGTCCTGATAGCTTTCAGAGTTTTTACCCCTCGCGTTCACAGCTGGTGTCATGACCTTGTACCTGCTCTTTCTTGTCCTTCTCTTCCTGTTCTCTCTAGTTATCTGGATTTCTCGAACTTTTAGTAGAGTACTATAGAAAATGCCTGATTGACATTTTTGGAATTCTTATGGAATATGAAGTGGGAGACCCCAGCCAGAAAGCACTTGATCACAATGCAGTGAAGAAAGAAGATAACCAGTCCTTGGCGGATGACTCTGGAAAGGAGGAAGAAGATCCTGAGTGTCTTGAGGAGGAGGAGGAGGAGGAGGAGGAGGAGGAAGACAGTGAGAAGACAGAAGCTAATGCCAAGGGCAGTGCCACCCTCACCACGGCGGATGCCACTGCAGACCTCAAGGAGAAGCCCAAACAGGCCAGTAAGTTTGACAAGCTACCAATAAAGATTATCAAAAAGAACAACCTATTTGTCATTGACCGGTCGGACAAGCTGGGCCGCGTGCAAGAGTTCAACAGTGGGCTTCTACACTGGCAGCTCGGGGGTGGTGACACCACTGAGCACATCCAGACTCACTTCGAGAGCAAGATGGAAATCCCACCTCGTAGGCGCCCACCACCTCCTTCAAGTTTCACGGGTAGAAAGAAAGAGTCAGGAGGCAAAGGTGATTCCGAAGAGCCGCCAGAGAAAAGCATCATAGCCACCATTGATGACGTCCTGTCTGCTCGGCCAGGGGCCTTGCCTGAGGATGCAAACCCTGGGCCCCAGACAGAAAGCAGCAAGTTCCCCTTTGGTATCCAGCAAGCCAAAAGTCACCGGAACATCAAGCTGCTGGAGGACGAGCCCAGGAGCCGAGACGAGACGCCACTGTGCACCATCGCACACTGGCAGGACTCGCTGGCTAAGCGTTGCATCTGTGTGTCCAACATCGTGCGGAGCTTATCTTTTGTGCCTGGCAATGATGCCGAGATGTCCAAACATCCAGGCTTGGTGCTGATCCTGGGGAAGCTGATCCTTCTTCACCACGAGCATCCAGAGAGGAAACGAGCCCCGCAGACCTATGAGAAAGAGGAAGACGAGGACAAGGGGGTGGCCTGCAGCAAAGATGAGTGGTGGTGGGACTGCCTCGAGGTCTTGCGGGATAATACACTGGTCACGTTGGCCAACATCTCTGGGCAGCTAGACTTGTCTGCCTATACAGAAAGCATCTGCTTGCCAATTCTGGATGGCTTGCTGCACTGGATGGTGTGCCCATCTGCGGAGGCGCAAGACCCATTTCCCACCGTGGGACCCAACTCAGTCCTGTCACCTCAGAGACTCGTGCTGGAGACCCTCTGTAAACTCAGTATCCAGGACAATAATGTGGACCTCATCTTGGCCACACCTCCGTTTAGTCGTCAGGAGAAATTCTATGCTACGTTAGTTAGGTACGTTGGGGATCGCAAAAACCCAGTCTGTCGGGAAATGTCCATGGCGCTTTTATCGAACCTTGCCCAGGGGGATGCATTGGCAGCCAGGGCGATAGCTGTGCAGAAGGGAAGCATTGGAAACTTGATAAGCTTCCTAGAGGACGGGGTCACGATGGCGCAGTACCAGCAGAGCCAGCATAACCTCATGCACATGCAGCCCCCGCCTCTGGAACCACCTAGCGTAGACATGATGTGCAGGGCAGCCAAGGCTTTGCTAGCCATGGCCAGAGTGGATGAGAACCACTCAGAATTCCTTTTGCACGAGGGCCGATTGCTGGATATCTCGATATCAGCTGTCCTGAACTCTCTGGTTGCATCTGTCATCTGTGATGTACTATTTCAGATTGGGCAGTTATGACATAAGTGAGAAGGCAAGCATGTATGAGTGAAGATTAGAGGGTCACATATAACTGGCTGTTTTCTGTTCTTGTTTATCCAGCGTAGGAAGAAGGAAAAGAGAATCTTTGCTCCTCTGCCCCATTCACTATTTACCAATTGGGAATTAAAGAAATAATTAATTTGAACAGTTACAAAATTAATATTTGCTGTCTGTGTGTATAAGTACATCCTTTTGGGGTATTCCTATTAATTTTTTTTAACCAAAGTTGCTGTCTAGTGCATTCAAGGGTCACTTTTTGTTTTTCATGGATTTTCTTTTTGATGTTATTTTCCATGTTGTATTGCATTTTTGGGAAGCAAATTGACTTTAAAGAAAAAAGTTTGGCAAAAGACGCTAAGGTGGGAAAATTTCACCACACTGAGGCAAAAGGGTGAAAAGTTACAAATTTTCTATGCTTTTATTCTTCAGAGAATGAAATAACCGCACCCGATCACCCGAAGTTCTGTGCAATAGAAACTTCTAGAGCGCTAGATAGATAGGGGCTCAAGGAGGTGTCAGTCAGCAGTCAGAACTATGAGTGCTGCTGGTTTCTCTGTGGGAAAACGGTCACATTAGGCTAGGAGCAAAAACGATGTTTTTCAAGTTAGGACTGAAAGTACATCCCTGACAGCGATCAACAGAAACTGCTTCCTCATCACCACCGCCATGTCTGCTGTCTGTTGTCTGGCCTCCACATGACAGTTCTTCACAATTCCTTTAATCATTTTTTAAATATTTTTTTTACTGCCTGTGGGCTGTGATGTATATAGAAGTTGTACATTAAACATACCCTCATTTTTCTTCTTCTTCTTTTTTTTTTTTTTTTTTTTTTTTTTTTTTTTTTTTTTTTTTTTTTTTTTTTTTTTTTTTTTTTTTTTTAGTACAAAGTTTTTAGTTTCTTTTTCATGATGTGGTAACTACGAAGTGATAGTAGATTTAAATAATTTTTTATTTTTATTTTATATATTTTTTCATTAGGGCCATATCTCCCAAAAAAGAAAGAAAAAATACAAAAAAGAAAAACAAAAAAAAAAAAACAAAAAACAAAAAAAAGAGGGTAATGTACAAGTTTCTGTATGTATAAAGTCATGCTCTATTTCGGGAGAGCAGCTGATCACAATTTGCTTCATGAATCAAGGTGTAGAAATGGTTGCATATGGATTGATTTAGAAAATGGTTACTAGTACAGGCAAAAAAAGAAAATACAGCTAAAAGGAAGAAAACAACTTCAAAGATTTTTCAGTGATGAGAATCCACATTTGTATTTCAAGATAATGTAGTTTAAAAAAAAAAAGAAAAAAAACTTGATGTAAATTCCTCCTTTTCCTCTGGCTTAATGAATATCATTTATTCAGTATAAAATCTTTATATGTTCCACATGTTAAGAATAAATGTACATTAAATCTTGTTAAGCACTGTGATGGGTGTTCTTGAATACTGTTCTAGTTTCCTTAAAGTGGTTTTCATAGTAACCAAGTTATTTACAAGAAATAGGGGAAATACTGCAGCGTCCTCACATTATAAAACCCTAAGGTTGGAAGTGACCTTTCAGGGTTACCTACTTTGGAGTGAGGAGCAACAGTTTGATTTTCTCAAATTATTTAGCTAATTAGTCTTTCTTTGAAGCAATTAACTCTAAGGACATTGAGGTATCATTTCCAGTAAAAATGGGAAGTGGCCGCCAACCCATTTGAGGTGAGATCTCCAAACTTACTGGCCTGAAAATGTTAACAGTCTGCCTTTTACTAACTCCATCTGAATTTTAATCAAAGATTGATCTATCCATGTTTCTTCTGTGTGCCTCAAAGTTATTTTGCATTTAGTTTACTCCACCGTGTATAATATTTATATTGTGCAATGTTAAAAAAAAGTTGTTATATTGTATGTGGTGTACATAGTGCAAAGTGATTATTTCTATTTCAGGACATACTAGTCTCATATTCCTTCCTACCTGGTGCACAGTAGGTTTTTAATACTCGTCAACTCTAACTTAAAATTTCTCTTCCTGGGTCATTGACTGTTATTGTGTAATAATCAATTTCTTTGAAACTGCTGCATAATTACGCTGTTAGTAGACCCCTTCTTAATCTGACTCTACCTCTCACCCCTCTTCCAACCTCAATGTACTAAACAATTTCTTTTGCTACACCTACTATCTTCACATTGTTCGCAGTAATACATGGAAGAGCTAGACAGGAACACGCAGGTATAATCAGTATAAGATGTGACTCTCTAGTGTCATGAGGAAAAAAATAACTTCCTGCGAGCAGTCTTATCATCGATCAGCTCCCATTTTGCTTAATCAACCTTCTTGGATAACAATGAGGCCAAATATATGTTGTTGTATTAAAATTTCATTTATAGTTATACTTTAAATACATCTGCTTGCTAAGAACAGATTTTAGTACTCCAAATTTAAAACATGGAGATTTGTAAGAGGGATTCAGTTATTACTCTTAATTCCTCTCTTACACAATGTGAATAACAGGTATTTACAAACTCTGAAGTTATATAATATCCCAATTATTTTGTCAACCAGAAGAGTAAAGACCTCATGAAAGACTTGTCGTGCACTGAGCTGTAGCCTGTGCCCAGACTCTGCCCACTGGGCAGCACATGGCACATGCTGACACAGCACAGTGTCTAGGCTCCTCCAGGAAGACACTAGCGTCCTTTCTCCACTCTCACTCCAGCATCAAGACTTACAGAAGCCCACGAAGAATTTACAGCCTGCTTGAGATCATCTTGCCTATAAACTGAGTTATTGCTTTGTCCTAAAAATTAGTTGTTTTTCTTTTCTATGAGGCTTTTCAGAAATTTACAGGATGCCCATACTTTAAATGTGTACCAAAAAAAAAAAAAAAAAGATAAAAATAAAGGTGCAAAGAAAGTTTAGTATTTTGGAATGGTGCTATAAAATTGAATCTGTTGGTATTTGAGTGAATTTTTTTTAATGGTACGTAAGAAATATTGGGTGGCATCTGCTCATAAATATCTTTTTTCAGCATTTTGATTAAGGGTACAGAATCAGTTCTTACTAATGACTATACCTGTTCAAAGACCAGTTAAGCTGATTCTTTTTTAAGTTTTAGTAGAAAAAAAATTTAAAAGGTACAAGTGCTTGTTCCTTATACCTTGTCAGCTCCTAACTGCCTCTTATGAAAGCAGATAGCCTTGGTCCTGAAATCCATTCATTTCCAAACTACTGGCAGTCTTTCATTCCCTGTCAGACCACGTATATCAGGAAGTACAACTATTCTGTTCGTCTACAAGGAAGTAAAGAAAATATCCTAAATGAGCCACATTTGCCAGTGTGTTATCTCCCCAGAGTCTGGCCCAGTGCCTGTGGCAGCATTGGCCACACATACCCCCAGCACAACATAGCAGCTGGAGAGTAAACTTTTCACTTCATGGACAGGCAAGTTTTTAAAACTCTAGAAAATATTTCTAGTAACAGTGTCATCTGCCAAGTAATACATTGTTCAGGTGGAGATGGAAGCATGTCCAGTGTGCTGCTGTGTGTCCGGACTCTGAAGGGTCATCTGTGAATGTGGCCCACCGAGCCAGGTCAAGGCCTTAATCATCATAGAAACCAACTAGTCTTCCGAGGGCAGAATTTATGCATTGACCACACTCGTTTTTACTGAGGAAGATCCAGTGAGGCTCTTTACTTGTTCTACCCACAGTGTAGCCTGTAGACACCACTGTGTACCCTACAGATGCCCAGAAGCCTGTCTGCCTCCTGCCCATTCTCATATGAGGGAGAGTTCGCCTGTTCCCAGCCACCACAGGCCACATGAGCAGCCCCACGGATGGAGGATCTGAAGTCCCCCGAGTCCCCACTGGTCTGGAGCCCAGCTGTCAGGTGCGCCCCTGCCACTCTAGGCCCTGTTTCATGCCTCCACTCAGAGATTGCCAAGCGGCTTCTGTTTTGTGATGCAGTCCTCCAAAACGTTCAGTTAGCTCAGCTTGGCGCGTATAAAACCTGAGAAGGCGTGTAGTGGAGGAAATCAAGTGTCTCGAAAGCACAGGACTGACTTGGCTCCCCAGATCTGACTTCAGAGACTTGTGGCTTTACCCCAGCTCTTCCCAGAGTGTATTCTGAGAAACAGGAGACATCTGAAAAAAAATTTCCTTACCATCTCCTCATGGCGACCTGTAACCCATATTACTATATTAAAGATGTTCTATAGAAAAGCCCGTCTGTTGAAAGTACTTCCCTACCTAATTAGCCCAGAGCCTTTATTTTTTCACTGATTCTATAAACAAGCTGTGGAGTTTTGTGGAATAACCTACTTAGTCAAAGATTATCCTGACTTTCTCTAAAAATCTATTTTGCTGTCCTCTGATTTCTTGAGCTGATATTGATGGCTCTGTTGAAAGAAATGTCACCTCAGTTTCTCCACCTGTGATATGTTCATACCACCCACATATAGGATTCACAAGGATTAAATTAGGCAGTGGTTATAATCAGTGTATTTTAGTGCTACATGTACATACATGCAATTCCTTTGGTACTCTGAAGCATGTTCTGCATTGCTCTAAAGAAATAATCCTAAAATAATGTATCCCTTTTTTTATAACCCAACACACAGTTGTGTGAGTTTGTCATTTAGTAAAAGCTGTAAGGCCTTAGGCTACTCCTGTCTTGTTTAGTGCCAGGTCATGCTGTACAATTTCTCCCTTGAATGTCACCTTGGATGTCACATCCAGGGATGTTGGGACACCTGATCTGTCCTACAGATCCAAGGAAGCAGGTCTGGAACACAGTCCTGTGTGGAGTCTGTGCTGCCTGAGCACAACGCATTCCGGAGGGCGGAGAGGGCAGCTGATCCGGCGGTGTTCAGTCTGGTATTCCCTTTCCTCTGATGCGGCAGGGTGAGGGCCACACTCGCCATCTTCCCACCCAGCTGAGTGGGCTGTGGCCTGACAGTTGTACAGCAGGGTACAGTGCAGTCTGTAGCCTAGGGTTACGTGAATGTGGGAAGCTTGGGCTTTGCACATTTACACAAGCTTGGCATTTAGCAGGCTCAAGATCTGTCTGCTGTACAAACCAGATTTTCTCAAAGCATCAAGGATCCCACCCACGTGCATGACTTCGTGGAGATATCCTCCAAACAAGCAGTCTTCCAGTGAAGACCACGGCATTGCCAGTGGGGATTTCTGGTAAGTGGCGGCTGTTTAAGGTTTGGATGTGCTTTGGAAACCCTGGAAGGAACTCTGTAGCTCCTAGTTGTTCTCTGTAGAAGCCTTGGTGTACAGCATCCCATCTACTCTGTGAAAAGAGGCTGCCGTCATGTAGCTCAGCTGGAACCAAGCCAGGACCCAGAATGAATATGTGCCCAAGACTTCGTGTGTGTGTGTGATACTAGGGATTAGACCCAGCACCTCACACGTGGCAGGCATCCCACCCTCGGTAGTCCTCTGGAGCCTTACCTGTGTGTCGCGAGTTGGGGGCTGCAGTTCTCCACCTCTCGGGGAGCAGCTTGCAGCACAGGCTGCCAGTGCACACAGCCCCTGTAGCTGCCCTCTCCCTGTCGCCCCAGTCCAAACAAGCTCGTGGGAACAACATGGGTCCAAGTCCCTGTTGGATTCAAACCCTCTAAGGGACAAGATTTCCAGGGCACATTGTACAACTTGTTTCGTCGTCTGAGTTTAAAATATGCCACAGAACTTTTATTTGCAATTGACATTTCTTCCAAAAGTACTTTGGTCCCGTGAGTGTCCCCAAATGGAACCCTGAGATATTAAGAGTTTGACATTAACCAGATCCCAGCTTCCTTTCACAGCTGAAATCCATGGTCATCCAGGGAAAGGAGCCGCCCAGTAGGAACTGACATGACTATGGGTACCAAGTTCTGAAAGTTCCACCAGCCTGTAAATGCCTGTTGGGTAGCGATTAGGGTCTTAGTTTCATAGATTTTTCTTTCTTTAACTTCCCATCCACACATTGTGATTGAGAAGACAGCTGGGGACCTACCATGTGATGGAGGACATGGGAAGGACGCCAGGTTGTTGTGTTTGGCTCGTGGGTTCAGAATGCTGGACCGGAGTGAGAGGTTACGGTTCCCACGGGGAGGTGGGAAGGAAGGCTGACAGTATAGTTTACATAGAATGAGTGGATTTAGCATGATAAAAAAGTTATCCATAAATGCAATGCTTATGTTATGGGATCCATGTGTTTTTCCCTAAATGGTGTGAACATATGGCAGGACGTCACTTGGCCATACAAACTGAGGGAAGAAGGCTCAGGATGGCAAAGAGCCACCGTGGTTTACTGAGAGGAGCTGCGCTGTGAGGGGAGCTTACAGTGAGGGCCTCTCTCAGCCAGCTTTTTATGTGCAATCCCTTCTCCTCACATTTAACGTGTGATGCTGGTAACATGAGATTAGCGCATCTGGAAGAAACTCAAGTTTTGGTAATTAGTAGAGGTTCATCTTGATAGGCCCTATTTTCAAAAATTAAATTTGATATATTTGCTTGGGGCCCAGCTCTAAGCAATCAACTCTTAATATGAACTGGCATCTCTTCCCTCCCACCCAGAATCTGTCTTCAATGGCTGCTAAATGGTGAAATGTAAGTGCCTAGAAATTGTCTATGCAGTGTGATTCTTGTACGGGGAATTTGACTTATGCTTTTGGAGAACACTCCCCTCAAAGCCTCTATCTAGCCTGACTTCCTTTATGGAGCTCAATGGTAGAAGTCTTGTCTTCTGTTTTCTCAAATGTGTGCCCGAAGCCAGGCTTTGGCAGGGCCCTGCCTGACTCCGTCCTGTCCTGTTCTAGGGGCTTTCCGTCCCTGAGAGAGAGGTGTGCATCCCCAACTCAGCAGCAGACGAGCTTCCCATGGCCACTTGTGCTCCCCTGTCCCAAGGACAGAATGCTCCCACCCCACCCCCACCCTCCAGCTGGGCAAGGGCACACTGCTAGGGTGGGCATGGGCTCCACAGCTGCTATGGAGAAAAGAAGCCACTTTGTCTTCCAGGAGGGAAGCAGTCTATATGCTCCTGTGGCCCAAAGGACCTTGGTCACAGGCTTTCTCACTTCCACACTCTCACTCAGAGTAACAGTGGGCAAAGCACACACAATGCTTAATAAACTGTCATTCATCCCAAAACTGAATACTGAACACCGTCTCTTGCCTAAGAGGGAGAGGCTCACATCAAGTGAGCGCCATTCCATGTGACAGGCTTGCGAAGATGTGCAGAGGGGGTGCCGGAAAAGAGCCCAGCCCTCGGCAGGCAGCCTGGGAAGGCTTCCTGAAGAGCACTGGCCTGTCTCGCCCAGGTGGCACACTTCTTACGTGGGAAGAGGTTCCACCAATGCCTGGACATCCTGAAATCCAAAGCCCCAGAGAGTTCACCTGCGTGTTTGAGACACAGCTGGGTGAACAGGAGGCGCAGCTGGAAGGTGGGGCTGTAGCGCCATAGCACCTGGGTCCCTGCAGAGAGTCGGCACTGGTGAGAGCTTCCGATTTCAGCTCTGGAACTACAGCGTAGGTCTCCTGTTGGAAAGCCTGTGCCCACAGGAAGGGAGTGGTCTCACAGGCCTCGTGCAAATGGTACTGCAGAAAAGATGGCAGAGAGAGGATGTCAGAGGTCAGTGCCATCAGGAACAGAAGGGAAAATGAGATCCCAGTGTGGGCTGCGCAGATGGGTGCTTCCAGTCAGAAAGGGCAGATCAGAGGAGGGTGGAGAATAGTCCAGGCGCAAAGCTTGGGGACAGGATCCTGTCCCCAGAGGCACAGCCCTCGGAGGTGTCCAGAACTTCTGGACATGCTTAGCTGAAGCAGATTTTTGGATGAGATTTTGTTGCCAGTTGTCCACATGGAGCTATGGTGACGCAGGCTCCGAGAAAGAAGAAGAGGGCTACCAAGAATAACCAGGTCTACAGGAAGCAAGTGCAGGGAATGTGCGAGCTTGGTGCCCTGGAGCTCCCCGTGCAGCTGGTCAGGGGGTGCTTCAGACAAGAATCAGACTCAGTGCCCCGGAGTGGCCTGGGAGATGAGGTGTCATCTGTGCAGAATGGTTAGCAGGGTCCCCAAGGGGACAGCATCTGGGATCCAATTCAGATCAAGGACAGTAAAGGGAGCAGGCAAAGGGAACGGGTGCCACCAGTATGAGGAGGAGGGAGGGGACAAGAGGAAGGAGGCAAAAGGGTAACAGGAGCCAAGGGCAGGAGGTGCTCCACAGAGACAGGGTACAGGGTCTGGCAAGCGACTGGAGTGGCCCCTCCTTTCAGCAACCAGGAGCCTCCAGACGGCAGCTGCAAGCATGGGGAGAGGACTTTCTTTCACCACTTTAACCCTTCCCTTGAGCTGCCTGAAAAGCTGTCTGTCTTAAGGTCCAGCGTCTGGCATGGGGACTGCCAATGCACACAGCTCATCAGCGATTCCAGGGAGTCCTGTGTGACCAGCCCTCTCTCCTCGAGCATGGAAATGTAATTCTGCTTTGCTCCTTAGAAGTTGTTGAATCAAGGAGATGACATTCAACACTCTCAGTGGTGTTTCCCTCTAACCTTGGAAGCTGTTCTCGGCAGTGTTTTTGTGTCCTGGACGCTGTATCATCAGCTGCCACAAGTCCTAAATCCTGTGGAACTGGTACGTGTGTGAGGCTGAAACTGAGAATCTCAAAGAACCCCAGCTAGTGTAAGAGGACTGGCTTGCAACACCCCAACATAGAGTGTTCACCTAGAGATGGAAGCAGGCCTTGTCAAGGTGTCTAGTGGGATCATGGAAATCAAAGTATCCACAGTGGCCTTTATCCTAATCTGCCCAGAACTTTGGTCCCCAGGGACCTGGACCCAGTCTGTGGCATGTAATCCTGGCAGGTGGCCAGTCCCTGTATACTGGGGCTCCTGACTGTGGCTGGAGCCCCCAGGGGATCAAGGCTGGCCTAAACCTATGTATCTCTTTTGTGGGCTCTATACCTCCCTTAAAGCCTCCTCGCTGGGCCACAGTGCCTTCTTAGCAGATTTCCCAAATTACCGGAACATTCCAAGGTAGCATATAGGTTTATGGCCCTCGTGCAGGCCCACCGGAGCGGGGGTTCATGGACACCTGTCTCCACGCCTCTGCATCAGCCAGGGGATGCACCGTGGCTGGCATCCACCACGGTTCCCTTCTGGGGCCCTGGAGTCTGAGCTTTGATTCACCAGTTCATAGGGAGATTGGGAAGCTTTTGCTTTTCTGAAGCTACTCACCATGCCAAAAGAAAGAGATGCTGTGTGTTCCCGTGAAACATGAGCCTGCCTGTGGTGGTATCTCCCTTCTAGGCCACCACAACCGTCCCTGCTCACCAGAGCCACCCTGTGTCTCATGTACACTGTGCACTCTGTCCACCCGCCTCGCCACAGTCTGTCCTCAGCCCCCAGGAGAACTCAGTCTGCTGCTACTGAATCACCAGTGCTCAGCTTATCCTTCCTTTGACTTCTTTTTGGTTTATTTTGTTCCTTATTTTTTTCTTCCTTCACTGGAATGTTTAATTTGTGTTCATTCTATGCAACATTGGAATGGTCAGTTTTTTCTCAGGAAAATCCTTCAGCCAGGCTGGCTTATAAAGACCCCGTGATACAGGGTCCTTCTCTCTTAGGCCTAGGAATTATTTTGCAGGCTCTTTGGTTTGGAAGTGGATTTACTTTTCACCCCTTCTGTGTTCTTTGAACTTAATTTTATGGCATTGTAGGCATGGTAGTGTGATCATTTTTCTTTTATTTCTTTGATCATTTCTTCTTTATTCCATTATTTCCCTTTGCAGTCCTCTGTGCTCCAAATCTCCCAGGCAGAAACCTTGTGTTTTCACATCTTTCTTATCTTCCTTGTTATTCACAATTTTACGTATGTTTCCTTCTGAGTGTTCCAAGAATTTCCTAAGTAATCAGTTTAGCATTCTGTAATATTCAGTGTGCTATCTACTGCTTCTATGGAGCTATAAAAAGAAAGGAGTAATTAATGTTTCACTTCTAAAAATAATACTTTAAAAACATCTCAAATTTCTCCTAGGTTTCTTTGACAATATAAATATTTTCCCTGGACACTGGAGAAAATTAACTTGATAGAAAATATCTGGTAATTCCTGACATAAGCCCTTATTTTCAGGTTTCTGAATATTTTTATATATCCAATTATTTTACTTCATAATTTGTTGGATTTGAAATGGATTGTGTTGATTATATTAAAATATTTCAATCTCATAGAAATGAATAAAGAGAAACTACATTTGCTGTGTTTTAATTTGATTTCACTAGCAGTTCTGTGAGCCATGAAGTCACTGTAGAAATAGCACAGCAACAAGCCCTCTGCGTGCTGTCGGGCCTTCGGGAGCCCTCACAGAGTGAGTCATCTTGGTCACCGACTTCAGGCCTATCCTGCGGCTGTTCCCCAGGGAGTACACAGGGGGTTTCATGAAAGTGCTAAGCAGCTTTGCAGGGCATGGAGGAGGGTTGGGGTGTGGGGGTGTGTGTGAGGGGTGTGAAGAATGGAGGAGGGGCTCAGGGTGTGCAGGTGGGGCTGGGATGTGGGAAGGAGAAGGTACGGGGGTTGTAGATACCTGCTTGTGCTGTGTCACTGGCAACCGTGCACATCAAAGTTTGTAAGACTGGTCCCTCCGCTGGGACCCCTCGGAACTGCCCCTCAACTGCTAACCGTGCAGCCTCTCAAATCCAGCTGAGGATGATGCCAGTGGTCAGGAGGCAGGGGTAGGGTGTCTTATGCTGCACTGGCCAGCTCCTGGACAAGAGGCAGCTCCAACCTTCCTGCTGTCACACAAGTGATAATCCAGCTTTTTTTTTTTTTTTTTTTTTGGCATTTTCTGTCATGATCCAGAACATGACAAGGTTCTTATCATGAAAGTAGTTATCCTATATCTTTTAAAAACATTTAATTTTAAAGTAATTGCAGATCATTTACACAAATAACACAGAGAAACCCCTGCCCTTTACCTGTTGTTCTGAAGTTTGAATCTTAGATAACCACAGTGCAGTACTGAAACCTGGAGACCAACATTGGTTCAACATGTGTGTGAGCACTATTCTTGTAAATATAGGTGTTTCTCACTTATGCACCTGTTTAGTGACTGTTTAGTTTACGATCCAGGTGCACTGTTCAGACATGGGACCTGTCCTGTGTGTGTGTGTGTGTACAATTCTGTACACCTTGTTTATACAGCTTCAATTTTTTTTTAATATAGAACACCTTGTTTATTCAAAGCTATAACTTTTGCTGATTGTACTATACAGTGTAGGACTGGGTTATACAGTATTCTTCTGCTTGTAAGACCCATACAAATAAAAGCAAAGCCATCACTCAAGTTTCCTGTGATCATTTCTTCATTATGAATGTTGTAATGTACATACTGTGTACATTTCCTCAATTAGCAACCAACTCAGCTGAGCCCCAAGAACAGGCCTCATCATTACACAAGGGATGTCTGTATTCACATCTAGTGTGTCCCTGTCTTCCAGGCCTCTCTGTTAGGGCGTGGGCATTGACACAGGTGAGGCGATCCCCTTGTCCTCCGGTCACCACGATTGAGGGGACACCTCTCATCCTCAGGCTGGAGTCTCCTCCATACCACACCGTGAGCAAGTGTGCCAGAGCGTGGCCCTCCGTCCTCTTCCTCATCTCTGCCTGCCTGCTGCAGTGCAACACTCACGCTCACAGTGTCTCTCCCTGTCTCATGCACACACACTCACAGAATGCTCACTCTCTCAGACACAGAGGCCTGGCCTTGTGCCTGGGGCAAGGTAGGCATCTGTCCCCACACTCTCTCCACACTTGCCAGTCTCAGGAGGTCTGTAAGGTCTTTCTTCACAGGTGACCTGGGCCCTGGGAGGAGCTGAATAGGAGAGGCCACCCTGGGGGTCCAGCCCTTCTCAGGAGGCCCTTGGCCACTCTGCCCAGCAGCTTCTTGCTCCTGGCTCCATAGTGTGCAAAGTTATAGTTTTGTCAAGCAGGGACAAGAGCTCTGGGTTCTCTGCCCTCCAGATAGGATGACCAGCTAACCCCAGCATACTGGGAACCTCTTTTGCATCAGTACTGAAAACCCCACATTGCCAGAACCAGACTGGGATAGTTGACACCATACAGCAGAATCAAGGGTACCTACTTGCTTCAAGCCTGTGCAAGAGAGAGAGGCCACCTGTATGTCCTCCCTAGGATAAGGGCCCTAATTCAAATTTATCTGCTATCTCTATTTCTAGAACAATCTATTGGCAACTTTAAATTTGTTCTTTAAAAAAATTAAATTCTCCCATTAGGAGCCTTCTTACCTCACTCCCTTGTAGCTTAAAAGCCCCAAGACCCTCTAGGACCCCCACTAGATACAAAACAGTTTGTTGGAGCTCATACGGAGCTACCAGCATACTCCTGATCCTGCAGGCTTGCAGTTCTGCCAGGTGGTAACTTTCTGTACTCCCCATTTCTTACTACAATTACACACAACCGCACGTCAGCTGTTTTTGTGGTGTGGTTTGAGTGATATTTTGGAGATGAGGTCCCTTTCCTTGTCTTACCAAAGCTCTGCTGCAGCATCTCCTGCCTCGGGGGAGGTCTCTTCCTGCCTACAGCTTCAGTCACTACAACCTGTTTATTCCTTGATGCCCCTCACAGAACTGAGTGTGGGACCTGTCATGGCTTTCTCTGGAGCCCACATTAGCCCTGGGCACTTTCTCCTGCCCAGCTTATCTGCTCCTGGCCCCCTGACTCTCTTGATGGTTCCTTAGCAAAAAAGAATGGAGAATTAGACACCGGGTCTATGTGTAACACCACCAGGCCTCTAGCAGCAGCTGGGAGCCACTCTGTCTGTGCCCCATGCCCGGCAGGGAAATGGACACACTCACCTATACCCCAGAAAGCAGACACAGCGCTAGAAACGTGAAGATCACCTATAGGGACTATAGTAAAAGGCTTAGGAAAGCACCAACTCCTTGCTATGGGATGTTTTTATTAGCTTATTGCTCACTGATTTTGTTGCTAAGGAGCAGAAACAGCAATCCCTTCCCTCAGTGGCACTGTGTGGCTGTTTGTCACTGTGGTTGCCCCTTCTCCAGATCCAAGACCATACCCTTCCAGCCCCTCCCAGTGAGCAGGGCCTATCTGCTGGCGGAGCACTGTTCCCTGGGCCCAGCCACCCAAGTGTCCTGGCCCAGTGCAGGGCCGGGACTATGGGATTGGATGGGATGTCACACCCCCAGTCCAGCCAGAATGCCTCAGGAGCTGTGAAGCTGCAGAAATCCCTTGCATTCATTTAGGAAGAAAGTGGAGGGCCAGAGCTATCAGGAAATTCCAAATCAAGAGAAGAGAATGGCTAGGAAGATGCCCTGACCAAGGCAGCTGGCAACCAGGAATGTGACGCCTCCTCAGCCACTGATTGCCAGGACAGCAATGGACAGTGAGCGCCACATGCCTCTCTGTGCCACTCCCTGATGTCCTGAGGCTCTCACTTCCCTGAGGTCCACAGTTTTAAGCAGTGACACTTCAAACCTGCTGTGAGGGCGACCCTAGGCCTGCCGGTGGCTCAGGCTGCTCCTCCCACTAAGCTCCAAGCTGAACAGCAGTCCCTGGGGACTGCAGAGTGCGGGTCAGCTTTTGTCCTGGGAGTGTGATGACCCTGGCTGCTCCTGAATGGAGCTGCAGGACCCTCAGCTGTGTGTAACACTACCAGGTATTACAGGTAGGGTTCAGAGTGAGTGGGCAACCAAGTGAAGGACCCTCAAGGGACAGAACAAGACATGGGTCCCTGCAGAATCACAAGGCTGCCCTGGGACAGTAAGTAGGACACAGGCCTAAAGGCAGCTGGGCACACAGGTGTCAGTGCTGTGCAGGGATGAGGTTGAAATTTTTGGCAAAATGAAGGGAAACACTCAGGTAGTCATTAGAGAAATTGGTAATGGGCTTGTCACTTGTGCCCCGTGACAGTTTTACCAGCTTCTAATTTCTCCTGCACCTCAAATTACCCTTCAGGAGCAGCTTTGTCCTCGTGTTCAAACCTTTCCAGCCAGAAGAAGCAAATGAGGAAATAAGATCTATGTATTTTCAATGAGCCTCTCAGAGAGAAGATTGATAAAAGCAATTAGAAATTTCCGGAATTGCCTGGAGAAGAGAAGGCCAGCTGGGGCCAAAGAGAAGGAAAGAGGAGGGCACGAGTTAATGATGGCTATGTGTCACAGAGGGGGATGCTGAGCCCACAGCTGGGCTCTGTCCTGCTTCAGCCGAGAGGGACGAGGAAGGAAAGGCCACAGTTTCCAAGACAAGGGCTTGGGCTGGGCGTGAGGAGGCCTTCAGAGCCAGACCTCCCAGGAGCCTTGGGCTGGTCGCCCCAGTGGTTCTCCAGAGCCCAGCAGGGTCGTCGAGCCAAGGAGAACTCCTCTGCAGTACCTGGGTCCTGTGAGTCCTTCGGTTCCTCTGGAGCCTTACAGCAGTTTGGGGGCCTTCTGTCCCCGGGCTGACTGTCTCTGGCAGTAGGACAGCCACCGGGGAGGAGTAAGCAGTGAGCGGTGGAGAGACCAGCAGGTGGCTTAGTCATGAGAGCCTAGCGGCAGCAACCTCGGGCCACTCAGCCGTGTGTGAGAGGAGACACTAAGATGCAGTTTGCTCATTTAAGAGAGGGAATGTTGAAATCACATGTGTGAAATCAAAGCAAAGAGGAACCATTTAGAAGTGAGGCAGAGACAGCGCTAGTGACCTGTGCAGTAGGCATGTGTGGCATTGTCAGTCAAACACAGAGCAATCTTCAGAAAGCCATTAGAGGGCAGCCCCATGCTGTCTCCACCATTTGTGACTGCTGATGGCTCCCCTGTCCCACAGGCCCCACAGAATCGCTGACTCTGTGGCTAATTAGTCTTCCAGAGGGCAATCAAGGGCCCTCTGCTGGAACTTTTTTAGGAATAGAACCATTAGATGGCTTCAAATGGATACCACTAGAAATGGCAAGATACCCATTAGTGACGGCCCTCTCCCAGGGAAATACAGCTCTGCTTCCTCTGCCTGAGACCTGGCAGATTGCGGTCCTCCACCATCCATGGGCCTGAGCCCAGCAGAGGCTGCCAGCATTTCTCTGTAGCTTTCTCTCTCTGACAATGCTCTCCCCTTTATCTGTACCATAGTGCCCAGTCCTGGCATTGTTGTCATTAACCTCTCCAGAGCTCCATGAGGGCAAGACTTGGGTCTGTCTGTTCACTGTGGGATCTTTAGAGCTGGAAGGGGGCCTGGCCTGGAATGGGTGTTCACTTAAGACGGCCAAATAGCAGAGTTTTGTTCCAGATGAATGATTCCCATGGATTTTCCTTTGAAAACATACATTTTCTGTAGTGGTCTACAGACTGAAAGTTTGCACTGAGTTACATCTTCAGTGTAAGTGTGTACCACCACAACAGGCTAGGAACATACTTTTAACAGGCTAGAGGTGTTTATTTGTTTGTCTTTAACACAATTTAGGCAACTAGAGAGTTGGGCAGTTTACGATACATTATCAGAATCGCCTCATCCCTGAATTTCCTTCTCTAATTTTTTCTAGGCTGATCTTTATATGCTTCTTAAGAATGGAATCCAAGAGAGCGAAGAGGAAGTTGGCCAAGGGTCAAGCTTCTGCTTGGGCCTTATCTTGACGGTGCCCTTCCCTTGCTGTAGTGCCAGATGAAGGATCATCTGTCTCCATTAAATGATGGGACTGTGCCAATTACTGTGACCCCTCTAGAAGAGTGGAGGCCAGTTTTCCTGGGTTTCTGGTATTTAGTCAACTTTCTGTTACTGTAACATAATGCCTGAGATAATCAACCTAACAGAAGTTTATTTTAACTCAAAGTTTTGCAAGTTTCTGTCCTGGACCAATGGCCCTATTGCTTCAGGTATTGCTGTGATTGTTATCTGACTACACAGTTCAGAAGCCTTTGGAACTGGCTCATAGGAGCTTGGAAAGGTTTAGAGATGCTTACTAGAAAAGCCCTAGCATGTTGTAAACTACTTGATGTGAAATTCTGGTCAGATTCAGAAATCTAAAATGTAGATAAAAAGACAGATGATACAAAACAGGATTAGGAAGTTATAGTTGGGAACAAGGACTTCATCAGCAGTTGGACTCCAGGCCATGTATGTTATGCTCTGGCAGGTTTGTCTACATTTTGCCTGTGTCCTAAGACTTTGTGGAGCACTAAGATTAAAGGCAATAGACTAATTTTCTGGTGGAGGAAATTTCAAGGCAGCCAAATGTTGGGGCTGTTCTATGGCTACTGTTGGAGCTTCTAGTCAAGCTTATGTTTAAAAACAGTAATAAAAAGTTTTCCATTTTTTCAGCAGAAAAATGGAGGAAAAGAGATCTTGGTTGTTTTAAAAAAATAAGATTGGAATTAAAAAAAAAAAAAAGACAAGTGCTTTGTATCAAGATAACGGGAAAGATGACTCAAAGGTAGCACTGAAGCTAGCAAGCCCCACCCTTCCCAGGATCAAAATGGCAAAATGAAGACTTTGCTTTGAGAGTTCAAGGGCACATTGATTGAGAATGACTGCTTAGGAAACTGGTTTCCTGAGACTCAGTTCACAATCAGCCACACAGACACTCAGAATACTCTGCAGCTATGGTGCAAAAAGGCCTGGGTACTGCTGGAGCTGGCAGCAGACCTTGGCATCGTCCACATTCTACCGGCATGCAGAATGCAAGAGACCTGGAGTGGTACCACTCAAATTTGAAAAGAAGGCTTGAAAGCCAGAGAGTATGAAGCTATGCAGTAAAGCCAAAAGCACAGGAGAAGCCGGAAATACTGAAAGTCTGAGGAAAGCCTTAAGTAGTGAGCAAAAGCAGCCCCAGAGAGAGGCCACAGGACCTACAATCATTAACAATGCTGTAGGTGCAGTTTGAAGTTCGTATTTCACCATAACATGCCCCAGGTGATGAAGCTACAGGATTTTAATGTTTGTTCTACTGGATTTTAGTCTTGCTTTAGTCACATTGGTTTCTATCCCTTTATGCCTCCCTTTTGAATGAGGATATTCACTCTCTGCCATTTTATGTCAGCAGTTTTTCACTTTCTTTTTTATTTTTATATGGGCTTACAGCTAAAGGTTTGCTATGAGTCTCAGAGAAGACTTTGGACTTGGCCTTTGTGGCAGTACTGGAACTGTCAGGACTTTGGTAACTTAGAAATAGCCTAAATGCATTTTGCTCAAAAAGATGACCACGAGCCTCTTGGAGGCCAAGGGTGGGTGTTACATGCATGTCTAGATGTCCTCTCAAAACCTTATGCACTGTGTGTGGGGGCAAGTGATTTAATTATGAGGCAGTTGGCTCTTTCTAGCTGAATGTATTGTTAGGAAGTGTGGCCTGGTCAGAGAGCCAGGCCACTGGGCGTATGGCCTGAAAGGGTGTGTCACGCCCTGGAAAGGTGTGCCTTTCTCCTCAGCTCTCCCCTTCACTCTGCTTCTAGACTGCCATGCCAGAGCAGCTCTCCTCCATCACACTGTAGGTGTTAGAGATTGTTTCCCAACAGTAAGAAAGTAAGATAGCATTCCAGATCAAAACTGTAGCACTTGGTGTCACCTGATGTTAGTGTCTTGGGAATGCTGCATCCATCTGGAAGTGTCTGACCTCAGGGCTCTTTGGTGCCTTTTCCTTTGCTATCACCCTCTGACATCTTCCCTACTTGTGTGTTTAATGAGTCAATGCTGAATCCTTCTTCGCCCTCCTTAATCTTTGCTTGGTGCTCCTGTTCTTGCTTTGCTCTCCAGATGGGAAGCTGACCAGCTGGAGTCAGAACAGGACCACAAACAAGTCTTACCTCCCCCTGAAAGTGAAGCTGCCTTCAGGCTGTGTAAAGCCAGCAGAGCTGACAACTTTTGTGGTGTTGCCCAGCATCGAGGGAATCTTGAGACATGCCAGAGGAAGTGTATCACAGCCTGTAGTACCAAATCCACTGTGATGGCCTGTTGGGACGTTGAACAAAGACACACTAGTAGCCTGTGGACTACCCTTGGCCTGGGACACATGGTCTCCCTGCAGGACCCACCAACAGGGTGATCTCTCAGACTCACTGTTGGGTGTTTTGTTTTGTTTTAAACTAAAGAGCTCCAGGGGCTGGGGAGTTAGCTCAGTGGTTCCGGCGCCTGTCTCGCAAGCGCAAGGACCTGGGTTCGATTCCCCGGTAACCACATAACAATACTGGGTGTGGAGACCTACACCCAGCAGCAACCAGTACCACATACCACAGTGCCGGGCATGGTGGCTCACGCCTGTAATCCCAGCACTCGGGAGGCAGAGGCAGGAGGATTGTGATGTGAGTTTGAGGCTGAGCTCAGGGCCAGCCTGAACCACAAAGCGAGACCCTGTCTCCAAAAAAACCTAAAAAAAACAAAAAAAAACAAAAAAATAAACTAAAGAGCTCCAAACCTGCTCAGGAGCCAAGGGTAGATAGCATGCTTGACATATATGAGGCCCTGGGTTCAATTACTAACAAAGGGAAGAACAGAAGGAAGGGAGGGAGGGAGGGAAGAAGAAAGAGGAGGAAGGAAGGAAAAATGTTCACTGTAGGAATTTTTTAAAAGTATAGCAGCATAAAGATAACACATTGAAAATAGGAGCCACCTATCCCTCTCTGCCCAGGAGTATCCACTTTCAGGAAGTATTCAATTTTATAGGTAAACTTTAAAATTTATATCATGAACCTCTTCATGTCATTAATTTTTCTAAAATTTGAGCCATTGTGACTGCCTAGGGTTCCATTTATTTCACCAATCCTCATTTGTTGGACATTTATGTCTTTCCCACATTTTCACCATCATAAAAAATGCTGCAATGAACATTTTGGAAGATAAATCTTTGTGACTATCTATAATTAATTCATTAAGATAAAGTCCTAGGAGTAAAAACAATGTATCAAATGGCATGATTGTCTTAAAATATATTTGGACATATGCCCAAGTTACATTCTTTCAAGTTTTTTGCTTTTGTTGTGCTGGGGATAGAACCCACGCCTTCCAGCAAGTGCTCTACCACTGAGTACCCACTAGCCCCAGTTACACTTTGGAATTCCATGTCATTAAAAAGTCCGACAGAAGCATCAGCAGGAATCCCACTCCGTGATCCCTCCAGTGCAGGCATCTTCCTCAAAATTAGACTGATAAAAATAGGTATTTATCTTCATTTCTTTGTCAACAACTTTGAACTTTTTGCATTAATCCCTCTGTATTTTGGAAATGTTCTATTTGCATTCTTTGTTGATTTTTCTATTGGCATATAAATCTTATATAAAAATCGGTCCTCTTTGAGTGACGTTCATAAAATGCTGTTATTTTTCTCTTTCTTCTCCACTCTTCTCAGTTTTCTGTTTCAGACTGCAATCTCTTTTTTTTTTTTTTTAAGGTTTTTTGAGACAGGGTCTCACTTTGTGGTTCAAGTTGGCCCTGAGCTCAGCCTCCAACTCACATCACAGCAATCCTCCTGCCTCTGCCTCCCGAGTGCTGGGATTACAGGTGTTAGCCACCATGCCCAGCACTGTGGTGTGTGGTACTGATTGCTGCTGGGGTGAGTCTCCACACCCAGTATTGTATGTGGTTATCAGGGATCGAACCCAGGTCCTTGCACTTGCAAGACAGGAACTGGAACCACTGAGCTATATCCCCGGCCCCAGACTGCAATCTTTTTATCCACAAAATAAAATATTGGACCAGATGACCTCTTTATTCCAAGGTCATTTCAAAAAACTCGGATCTGATGGGTTCTATGTCAAAAGCTCCCCTAATCTATATCCTACTCAGCTATCTCAATCATTACTTAGGAGAACTTGTAAGTTGATTGAGTTTCCCACTGAAATAACCAAGCATGTCTGCTACTCAGGCATACAGGTCGGAGTGGGAACTGGCATCTCCTATGGAAAGGTACAGGGCCGGGGTTCATGTGCCCCCAGGAACCTCCACAGGCTGGGCAAGGCCTGAGCAGAGGCAGTTCTATGGCTGCAGAAATGCATGATGGGTCCGATCTCTTCTCACTTACTGGCTGAGGAAATGATGACAAACATACAATGGGCTTGTGAGCATAGCAGAAATTGTCTTCAAGGGATAAAAGTAGATCCCAGAAAAATGGAAACCCTTTCCCACACACACGAACATCACACCCAGAGTGAATGTGAGTTGGAAGCCTATCCTGAAAAGTATTTACAGTTCACACCATCAAGAGGTGGGGAAAACAATTTTTATTTGGTTCTTTATTATTTATTTTTGTTCTGCAGTAATGGGGGTTGAACCCAAGGCCTTTGCACTGAGCTACATCCCCAGCTTTTATCTGTTTTATTTTGAAACAGGGCCTCAGTATATCGCTCAGTTGCCTGGGACTCAATGATAGTGAACCTTTTAAATTTTTCAACAATAAGATAACTGTGTCACGTGTGCTATATAGCTTTGCCACGACTTTGAACTTGTAATTCTCCTGCCTCAGAGTCCCAGAGTGCTGGGATTTTTTCTGATGTTGTTTGTATGTTCGCCTGCGCTTTTCTGTAGCAAAAATGAACAACTGTTGAATCAGCAGCATCAGTCCTCTGCCCCTCGCTCTGTCCCCAGATGCTGCCTTCATGTGGCCTCCCCTGAGGTGGTCCCTCTCAGAGCTCATGTCCTCTATGACCACACCAGCCTTGCTTAACTCCAGCTGTGACCTCATGTCATTTCCCACATCTTACAAAACTGGCTCAGAGGCCAGATACCCAGAATCAAATGGGTATTTAGGCAGAATTTTTTTCCTGCTGCTCATTCTGTGAAGAGTTGGTGACACTAACTCTTAAAACAGGAATACTCGGGCACAGGGGCAGAATGCACAGCACTGCTCCTTCCAAATTCCTACTCCCAAGTCTCCAGGGCCAATAGAAAATACAGTCTCAAAACTGAACATGGGTGCACACAAATACATACACACACCCATGCATGTGCATGCATACACACACTCGTGCATACATGTGCCTTGCCTGCTCCTGGGCTCGGCTCAGGCTGGACATCCCGTGCTGACCCCCGAACCACAGTGTTTTCTAAGGACAGGACAGCAGCCATTTAGTTGGGCCACACAAGGTCAAGGCTGCAGCCTGGGTTGGGGTCAGCAGCACAGTGATGCTCCCAAGAGAGTAGAAGCCACATACTCAGGCAGGACTGTTATTGTCTCACACACGAGCTGTGCCCCGTTGTCATTCTAGCCTCCGTGAAACAGGAAGTCAGGACTCCTGCAGTCAGGCTCAGGGTCATGGCAGACAAAATCCCCCTTCTGGAGACCAAAAACCAACTCCTGAATTTCAGAGCCTATGGGCAGAGGAGCTCGTCCTGTGAGAAGTAGGGTGGCTGTGCAGGAGGGGTCCTTGTCTTATGCTCACACTTTATTACCAGGATTGAAGGATTCATGAAGTCCTGCAGGTAGTTCCAATTCATATTTCTTTGAATATAAGAAACTCCAGCTCTCCTGTTTTACATGAGGATAATTTAGTGGTAGGGGAGGAACTTTGCAGTCAGACCTCAAACAAATGCCTTACTATTCCCACCAGCTTTTCACTTATAAAATGAGAATGATATTATGCCTGGGTTGTTCTCCCATTAAACCAGGAAAAGTTGTGGGTTTTTTTTGTTTTTGAGACAGGGTCTCGCTTTTGTTGAGGGGGCCCTGAGCTCAGCCTCCAACTCACATCACAGCAATCCTCCTGCCTCTGCCTCCCGAGTGCTGGGATTACAGGCGTGAGCCACCACGCCTGGCACTGTGGTATGTGGTACTGGTTGCTGCTGGGCGTGAGTCTCCACGCGCAGTATGGTATGTGGTTACTGGGGATCAAACCCGGGTCCTTGCGCTTGCAAGGCTGGCGCTGGAACCACTGAGCTAACTCCCTGGCCCAAGTCGTGGGGTTTTTGTAGAGTGTCGAGGATTGTGGGTGGGTAGTAATCATTCTTACCTTTTGCAGTGTCCATGAACCAAAAGCAGGAGAAGGGAGGGTGGGAAGTCCAGTTGGGTCAGCAGGACCTGACTGAGTCCTGCCGGGCCTGGCCTGGGCCAGATAGTGCGTACAAAAACTTCAGACCTGGCTGCCAGGGCCTGGCTATGGCCTGAGTGTGTCCGCCGTGTGTCACGTGTGGAAATTTCATCCCCATGTGAGGCATTAACCAAGTAGAAGCTTCATCCAACTCACAGGACTGGAGCCCATGACTGAGTCTTGACGTCTTGTAAGAAGAGGAGAGATCAGGGGACACCCCCCCAGCGCACACACATACACACACACACACACACACACACACACACACACACACACACGCTGTCTTGCTCCCTGTCTCGTCACGTGATGGCCACTGACACCCCGGCGCTGCCAGTGTTAAGGTCTACGCCTCCATGCCTCCCAGGAGCCTCCGCTGCTCACAGGCAAGGTTTAGGGGAGGTGACTGGGTTATTAGGTTGTGGTTGGGAGGTGGGGCCTGATGGGAGGAGGTATGTCATGGGGCGGGGTCTGCAGGGGTGAGCCTGCCTCTCCTCTCCTCTCTTTTCCCCCTGCTTCCAGGTCACTATGCCATAAGCAGCTCACCGGGCAGACTCAGTGACAAGCAGGCCACCAGGCGGGTGTGCTGCAGGGGCTGTGAGCAGGACCAGCGCTCGCCTGCCCACGGGAGCCTCGTAGGCAGGGTGCTCTGGCTGGGTGTCCAGGGAAGGGTCTCTGGCCCAGTGGGACTGTGGACTACCTGTTGTCCCCACCTCAGGACGTTGGGTTTTGTCCTCAGGTTGCAAAATGGCAACTGAAGCTGGAGACACTATATCCTTGTAGAACTCAGAACAAGCAGGATCACAAGTTCAAGGCCAAGCCTAGACAATTTAGTGAGACTTTGTCTCAAATTTTAAAAAAAGAAACAAGGTAGAAGGAAGACATGCCTTCCGATGCCTTTGGCAGACTTGTACCAGGGGTGGCTGGCTGGGCCTGGCCCCCTCTGGCTGCAGGGGAGGGAGCCTTGGCTGCCAGGGCCGGAGGCCTCGAGACCGAGACCTGAACCAGCAGAGGTGACTCCATAGTCAGAATTCTGCTGAAGCCAAGGCAGCAGCTCCCGCTCTTCCTAGGAGATGGCAGCCCCACAGCAGGCTCTGGGCTTCCCGGCTCACAGGAGGGCCCCATCCGGCCTCTGTCTGCAAGCCTCAGTGTATGCTGATTATTTGGGTACAGAAGGCTGTGAGATGGGGCAGAGCAGCCCAGGAGGTGACAAGCCTCTGCAAAGGGCAGCGCTGTGACCTTGTAGGAAGGCACAACTATTAGATCACCTGTGTTTTGGGGGTGGGGGACCTGGACATTTCCAGCCAGCAGGACTGAGGGGGTATTGGTGGTTCCTAAATGATGGGAAGATGCATTCCTTCAGGGCCCGGTATGCATTGTGGGTGACACCAACTCTTTAGGGCCTGCATCAGGCCCACTCGTGTCTTTCCGGAACTTGCCTGACTGCCTCCTATCTCGAGAGGTAGCCCCAGCCTCTCAGCCCTGTCACATGTCCAGCCTCTGTCACACCAGTGATCTGTACCAGGCATGCCCTGGCTCCCCGGAGGGTCCTCCACATAGCCACTTTTTTCCTGTCTCCCTGGCCACCAGGCCCATCTGTCTGGTCTCCATGGCAATGAGCCCCTCTAATGGATGTGTCTTCCTGTGAGGCCATGCTACTGCCTCTCTGTTGAGACTTGTCACCTCCCAGCCTGTCTGCTGCCCACTGCAGCCCTGTCTCACCGCTGCCGCCTCGTCCCCAAATCACCTGCGCACACTGAGGGTCTGGCTTCCTGTCCTCGGTTTGTTTTTCCCTCCATTCTCTTGTTTTTTGTAGGATGGCTGGGTGCTGGGGTGCTGTAGGGGTGGCTGGTGACGGCTCTCCTCTGTGCGGCATCTGGAAGGGCCCGGGCTGTGGTGCTGCTGAGGCCAGGCTTGTTCAGTAAAGGATCGCTGAGTGCCACTGTGACAGGTGCCAAGAACTCCTGGTAAGAGCACATAATCTCCCTCTTCGTGTAGCTCTTGGGCCAGCGGGGACAGCTCCGTTGCATTTAGCAACGGATACCCAGTTAGGTCTGAATTTTAGAAAATAGTATTTTTTTAAAGCAAAAGTATCAATAGTGCATTTTTTCTTTATCAGCAATTCAGACTAACTGGATATTGTGTATTTTTGTCTGACAACTCTAAGTGGGAAAGTATACATAAAAGCATCATAATTGCCTACAATCTCAGAACTTGGGAGGCTGAGGCAGGAGGATCACTGTGAGTCTGAGGAAAGCTTGGGCATCATAATGAGTTCAAGGCCAGCCTGAACCACATAACAAGACCCTGTCTCACAGATCTTTAAAATAAAAAAAAGAGCAAGGCTGAGAGAGAGCATAATTCTAAGATTCTAGTAGGTTATAGAAAAAAAAATTCTGTGAGAGCATCCGAGGGCGCCAACTGGACAGTTAAGGGCAGTTTCCTGTAGTCCTGGAGCACAGGAAGGAACCTACACACACATAGCACAGAGGATGGCATTCCAGATATAAATGGCACATGCAGAAGCCCTGAGGCAGGAAAGAATTTACATGGTAACCAGCCGAACAGGCCAGTGTGATTGGAGTGTCTGCAAGACAGCTGTGTGCATAGTTGAAATGATGATATAGTTGACCTGACTACAATGAGGTACTCAAGAACTTGTAGCTAGTGTGCATTATTATTAATAGTTACATAAGATGTGATTGAAAAGTATAGTGTGTTTAAATTTTTAAAATGTATTACAGTGAAAGGCACATTGACATTAATCCCCCTCATTTCAGACAAGTTATTCCATTGTTATTACCCCTTTTGGAAGCAGTTCTAGAAGTCCTTTTTCTCATGAATGTCTTTAGTTGAGCTATTATGCCTGCCTGGATATCTCAAATCAATTTAAAATGTCCTCCTCTTTTTTTTTTTTTTTTTTTTGAGACAGGGTCTCCATTTGTGGTTCAGGCTGGCCTTGAGCTCAGCCTTGAACTCACAGAAATCCTCCTGCCTCTGCCTCCCAAGTGCTGAGATTACAGGTGTGAACCACCACGCCCAGCACTGTGCCGTGCAGTACTGATTGGTAGTGGGTGTGAGTCTCCACGCCCGGCATTGTTTTATATGATTACTGGGGATTGAACTCAGGCCCTTGCTCTTACAAGACAGGTGCTAGAACCACTGAGCTAAATCCCTGGCCCCAAAATGTCCTCCTTTTGTGGCCATTTGACTTTGAGAAAGAGGCAGAAGTTGCAAGGTACAAAATTTGGTGAATAAGGAAGATGAGGACATGCTGAGCTGTTTTTACAAAACTGCCTGCCCATTGGAGGGCATTTAGCAGAGCATTCACCAGATTTTTTTTTATTATACTGTAAAAACACGAAAGAAGTCTTCCAGAAATGCTTCCAGAAACTGACAAGAGCCCCATGAAATACATATGTTCAAAGTGGGGAGGAGGCAGTATTTTGAAGGCGATCAGCACAATGTGTCTTCTACTGTAGTGTATTTTAACTTCAAACATTCACTGTAGTGTATGTATAAGGATCATTCCTTATAATTTTAAAATTCATATATGAATTCCAGATTAAAATTCAGATATGAATTCAGATTAAAATTCAGATAAGACGTCCATCCCACATTTTGTGGAATGTTTCTTCAGCATACTAAACTCTGTGTGTGTGTGTGTGTGTGTGTGTGTGTGTGTATGTGTGCGCATATGCATATGTGCACATGTGGGAAGACGTGGGAGAACACGCCCACATAGTGCTGGAGATTGAACCCAGAGCCTTCACACTGTCCAGCCTTTTTGTTGAGCCTGGTCTTGGTGAGTTGTCCAGACTGGGCTTGAACTTACGGTCCTTGTGCTAGCATTGTGTACTGCCACACCCAGCTACACTGTTGTATTTTACACTAACTTTCTAAAGAGGGCAATTTCTGTGCACACTGTGCTGAACACCATCCAGCTAAGCACAATGTATTCTGTCTGCATTTGAAACCTGTCGTCCAGGCACAGTGCCAAAGTACTGTAATCTCATCACTTTGGTACTCTGAGGCAGAAAGATCACAAATTCAAATCCCACCTAGACAGTTTGGCAAGATCCTGTTTCAAAATAAAAAATATTTTTAAAAAGGACTGAAGAGATAGCTAAATTTAAAGGTCCCAAGTTCATTCCTCAAAACAAAACAAAAAAAGTCTAAAATTAAGATGTAAAATATTTTCTGAAATACCCAACTGAAAAATACTTTCTATCATAAGAAGCTAAAATATGAGTTAAGACCCTTCATTGCATGGATAAAAAGCTACAAAAGCTATAAAATAATAGCAGATCAGCAAGAGAATACTCATTTGATCTGGGCCACAGGAACCTTGGACTTCCCACTCCGTCACCCCATGTGTGGTTGGGTTTTGGCGCATGTCACTTACTTCTGGGCTTCCCGTGTATAAAATACACATAACGTCAGCTTGGTCTGCAGGACTGTTACGGTGGTCCAGGCCAACCATATCTGCCCAAGTGCTCTGAAGAGCATACAGAGGGGAGGTGGTGTGAGGTGTGTTCCTCTCAGAATCGCCATGACGCTTTACTTTCCTGCAGTTTGCTGTGGCAACAGTATAAGAGTCACAGAACTGCTCACGAGCGCTCAAATTAAATTTAGTGCAGTCAACCAGTGGAATGGAGTTGACCTTCTGAAGGCCAACGGTGGAAAGGAGCTGGACTGTACCCTCCTGTCTACATTCCTTCCTTGTTAGCCCCTCCTGACTCCTGCTAAATCTGTCCCCACATCTGAACCACAGCAGGGTTTAGGGGAATGTCTCCTCAGAACTAGCTCCCTCAGGCCTGGTGTTAATAAAAATTAACTCCCAGCCACGTAAGCTTCAGTTTCCTCCTTCACACAGAGTGATGCATATGGCCTTGTGGATGCTGCTAAGATTCAATGGAATGGCACAGTGCCTGGAGCACCAGAAACATCCCATGGTGCCCACGACGCCAACACCAGCTCTGAGGTGCCCCGGAAGCTCCCGGTCACGGGGCGGAAGTGTCGCTGGGTGTGCGCATGTGCAGAGGATAGGCACCGCGGTCGAGCTCCACAGCAGAGCCCTCCCACGGCAATCTCTGAACAAAGATGTCCGTCCTAAGTCTCTTCCTCCTTAGTCACTGAGGTCTTGGAGTTGATGGTATAACTCCAGTCCTCAGCATGGGTGTCTGCTTCTTACATCGTCGTTCTGAGCTCAGGTGGAGCACAGGCAGGTCCTGGGGAAGTTAGTTTCCAACTTATTCTTTTGCTGCATCTCAGAAGAAAAGTTTCCATTTTAAATTAACAGCGTGTCCGCTGCCAGTATTTGTGGTTACTACCTGTAACGTAAATCTCTTTTAGAGATGTGTGAGAGCAGCATACATAATGAAACATCAACATGAAACTTGATTTAAAGTACCTTTTCATTAATATAACAAATGAAGTGTACCAAATTTGAAAGTATATTCCTTTGGGCCTAATTAAAATACTGAACAAAATACGTTTATATGTATATTTTAAATGAAGACATTCAGTAGCTAGAATTAGCTACAAAAATTAATTCAAATTGAAAAGTGTATTATGAGTGCATTGTTGTTATTAATACAGCTAGTATGCTTCCTCTGAGGTCCCGCCAGTAATGTGCTCCTGATTTAGAGCCAGGGCGATGTGACAGGCTGGCTTTGTGTTAAAAAGTACTGCTCAGTCGGCCCATGTAGGCAGCAGGGCTACTTCAACTGTGTTGTCTGTGGGTCCACAGGGAATTTCTGAGGCCTGACGATGGAGTCAGAGCTGGGACATTTTCCTCGGTGCAGATCTGGTCCTCAGCCTGACTTCCAGCCTACAAGGCTCTGGCTCGAGTCAGGAAGGGCTGGGCTTTGTCAGTGGAGAGCTGTATGGACAGAACAGGGCCAGGCCTGGTATCCAGCAACTGGTCCCTGAGGGCGACCAGAAGACACACAGAAATGACTAGGGGACAGGGATGGGACAGCAGGGGCCCCTGTGAAGGACAGCATCCTATATAGAAACACAGTTTGTTTCAGGGCTAAACTGAAGGAAGGGAGTTAGTGTTGCATTTGTCAGGACAGTCTCCCCAGCCTTCAGAGCTGCCACACTGAGGGTACCCCAGTCCACGCCCACTGTGGTCCAGGGAAAGACACTAGAGCTCACAGTGCAAAGGCTGGGGTATGAGTGGTACATGGACATGGAAAAAGATACCAGAAAGTCACCAGCCTGGAGAGATCCCTCCCCCACCGAGAGCAGGCCCTTGTTTCTAGGTTCTAGAGCAGAACCGAGACCCACAGGGACACAGATCAGACGTAGGTCAGCTTCTATACTGGACGGGAAATGAAGCAAGAAGCAGAGGAGCCGCGGAGCAGAGCAGGACATGAAGAAGTGTGGGGCCACACTGAGCCCCATGGAAGCACCTGTCACATGTTCTTTAGGGACTGTTAGTGAGGACACAGCTGTGACAGAAAGGTAGACTCTCTCCATGAGGATGTTAGTGTTAAGGACAGGCAACCTTGAAATCCTGACCAGCACTATTTCTAACCCTCTAGCTCTCATCCGGAAATGGAAATCCCAACCCTATCTATTCTCTGGCCATCGATGAGAGGATGAAATTAAATACTTCATATGAAGTATTGTTCCTCTGAGTGGTAAGTACTGCATAATTGTTAATCATTATTCTGTAAGTTACTGGCTCTTAGTTCAGCCCCTGGGGACTGTTAGGAAGTTAAGGACCATAATAGTAATTGATATTTGTATAGTGCTTTATAATTCACAAGTCACTCTCCCATGTCTGATCTCTTCTGATTGGGTTTCAGTGTAGGCCACATATGGCAGTTCCCTTCACCATGGAAACAAGTTCAGAGGGTACATGACCTGCCCAGTCTTCTGCAGCTCCAAAAGCCTAGAATGCAAGTTCCAACCTGAATCTCTTCTTCCTCTTCCACCAGTAGTGGGAGAGAATCCCCCTGGAGACTCCATAAAAAGCTTTATAGAAATATGGCCTTTATATCACAGGGCCAGTCCAGACTGGCAGTAGCCTGATGAGGGAGAATGCCTCCCCAAATACATTGATCTGGTCAGTGACTAGCTTTATTTTCATGCAGTTGCAGTCCGTTTCCATGGTGATAGGAAGAAACAAGGTCCAAGGTCAAATCTCTCCATTTCCTGGTGACTTGTTGGCTTCTACTACAATCTCTGTATTTAATTGGAAACTATTAACAAGAAAATAGGAAAGAATTTGGGGCTTGTGGGAGTTCTTAGATGTCAGGTGGTTTAGTGTGGCCTTTTCCATCTCAAGATATTGTATTATTTCCCATGAAGACAAACCTAGGTGATAAGACACTACCTTACCTGGCCTGATTCCTGTCAGGGGCCTGTGAGGGATGGCAGTATTCAGGAAGCACTGGGGCTGCTGTGGTTTCAGGAAATGGATGTAAGTGTACTGCCTGAAGAGGCCATGAGATATTCCAATCCCTTCCTTTCCAGCGTCTCACACCCCAGCTCGCCCACCCTAGTGACACCATGCTGATACTCCATGAACAAAATCTCCAGAGTCTGAGGTTCAGAATCAGGTCCAGATGGACTAAGGTGGTGGTGTAGGAGGCTGGGAACTCGCCTGCTTGAGGACATTTGGAAAATATCCAAAGGCCCAAAGAGAAAAAGGTTGGTGGGGCCTCTTTCGTGTCGAAAGGCAGTGGTCTGGTCTCCATTTTCTAAGGTCAGGAAGGCTGTGGGCTTGTTTCCTCGGGGTGGGGGACAGTTGCATGAGTGATACTAGAGTTTGTTCAAGTGTGTGCACAGGATGTCCTGCCTACACTTGGGCAATGGATTCTAGGAAGTGATTGCTCTCCTGGAGAAGTGATGAAGACAGAGAATATTACTGGACTCTAAGGTCTCTTGTGTAGAATTAAAAGCTAATCAGCCAGATGTGGTGGTGCACGCCTGTAGTCCCAGCGTGAGGGAAGCTGAGGCATGAAGACCACCAAGACTTTGAGGCCAGCCTGGGCTATATAGCCTAAATTACAAAGTGAGAATTTATCTCAAGAAAAAAAAAAGAAGAAGAAGAAACCCAAAACAAAAACTAGCCAGAGTAGTTTTAAAAGATAAAGAGTCAGAAGAAGTGCTGGCCACCGGACTTGTGAGATACAGGCCAGGGGCTCTGGGGCTTCACCAGAGACCCCGAAACCCCTGGCTTGTTCCCCATGTTGGATACCCCAGCTGTCCCAGGATTTTTGCATACAGATTCCCTGCCTGGATGCCCACCTCTCTCTGCCTTCAAAGCTCAGCCTTCCTTGACCATCATATGGAGGACTGGCAGGATTTGGATCAGACTAGATTTGCTATTAAAAAGAAAGAAGAGAAAGATGTTTGAAATAGGTCAGGTGGTCCTTGGATTGGAGTAGTTGGGGGCTGTGGTGTAGTTGTCTCCCTTATGAATGGAAAGCGTGTTCCAGGACCTCAGGGATGCCTTAAACCATAGATGCTACTAAATCTTATCTATCTATCTATCTATCTATCTATCTACCTATCTATAGATATAGAGATATAAATATCATATATCTCTATATCTATATATAGATATAGAGATATATGATCAGGTACAGGAGGTCCGAGACTTAGGAATATTTGCATTGGCACCTTTTCCAGGTATACTGTATATGACTCAGGGTCAGCTTATGAATGAATCCGACTTATGAACAATGTTTCTGGAGCTGAACTCGTTTATAAATTGGGAACTTATTGTCCATGTTTTTCCTGTACATGCATATCTATGATAATACTTTATTAGGCAAGTAAGATATTAACAATAATGAAGTAGAATAACTATAACAAGATATTCTAAGACCAGTTTTGTACGTGGTTCCTCTGGGTAAAATGAGACAAGGCAAATATTAATACTTTCAGACCACAATTGGCTATAGCAGGTAACAAACTGCAGAAATTGTAGCCCCAGCTAAGACAAGACTGCTGTCTACAAGCACCAGGGAAACTGGGCGGGGATACAATAGGGTGGTCCTCCCGTCAAAAGCGCTGCTCGTTGAA
This sequence comes from Petromus typicus, assembly GCA_004026965.1. Classification (NCBI taxonomy): domain Eukaryota; kingdom Metazoa; phylum Chordata; class Mammalia; order Rodentia; family Petromuridae; genus Petromus; species Petromus typicus. The sequence continues at coordinate 59,982 of PVIR01001697.1, read as the reverse complement.
GATGGATGAAATCCCCAAGAAAGGACTCAGTGAGGACCCAGGCCTAGTAAGGTGCCCAGAAGTTACCAGGCTTCAGGTCAAACCTGGGTGAGAGGAGGAGACTGGGCAAAGAGGCTGGCTGGGGGGCTAGGTGGCCCTTCTGGCAGTTTTGACCTTGTTCCTTTGACTTTGACTTTCTTTATGGCTCTGGAAGGGAACTCTGAGCCTCAGGACATTATCACTTTTTTTTTTTTTTTTAGGTTTTTTTTGAGACAGGGTCTCGCTTTGTGGTTCAGGCTGGCCGTGAGCTCAGCCTCAAACTCACATCACAATCCTCCTGCCTCTGCCTCCTGAGTGCTGGGATTACAGGCGTGAGCCACCACGCCCGGCACTGTGGTATGTGGTACTGGTTGCTGCTGGGTGTGGGTCTCCACACCCAGTATTGTTATGTGGTTACCGGGGAATCGAACCCGGGTCCTTGCGCTTGCGAGACAGGCGCCGGA